>BJBW01004837.1:8876-114265 GCA_004320125.1 Scolopax mira
GCTCGATGAGGCCCTGGGCAACCTGGTCTAGTTGGGGTTATCTCTGTGACTGCAGGGGGGTCGGACTAGATGACCTTTGAAGGTCCCTTCCAGCCCAGATGATTCTATGATTCTTTGAGAAATTCTTCTCTAGCCTGCACATCTGCTTAAGAGATAATGCTGCTCTCAATCCAAGAGATCAATACATTTTACTTAAAATAAAAGGTAAAGTTTTATCACTTTATGCATTTATCAACAGTTCCAGACTTGGAAGATTATATATAACTTAGAGGTTTCTTCTCTGCTGATAGGGCTCTTGAAAGGGTATAAAGAATGAGTGGAATAATATAGGAGACTATTCACCTCTGAAAGCTAGGCATATATAGGTGTGTCTGTGGACTTGTGCTTAGATTTTTGCACTCAAAGAGCGAGTGAACCAGGTATTACCAGAAGCACAGCTCTGGAACTAGGGTCAGATTCCCCAGTTAACTCACCACAGGCAGTGGTCATCTAAACATATGATAAAGTTATATATGGCCTCCCCTCTTTTTTGACTTTTTGAGAGGTTAAGTAAAGTGGTGTAGAAGAAATGCTTAAAGAAAAAAAAAAGGTAGGATTTCTTGGTTTCCTGGAACAATATCTGTGCGAGCAGTCTTTCAGAGAAGTATGAGTTATGTGACAAGGAAGGGAGATTTAAGACAAAGATTGTAGAAGAGAAAAGGGAGGAGACAGAAGATTAAGTTTTAGATGGTACGATCTTAATGCTGATGGGGAAGTTTTCACTTCTAGTGAAAGAGCAGCAATATGTGCCTAGAGAGAATGACACTTGTTAAATCAGGAGCACCAGGAGGCTGGTGAGAAGTGAGAGGGATGCCTAGAAAAAACACAGAAGGTTTTTCCTTTTTCGAGCAGTTTCTAGATTGCTGGTTATGAATCTTACATATATACTTATCTTTGTTTCCAGGATGTCTGTGTTACAGTTCTGATCCGATTTGCCATGAGGCCTGCCTTAGTGTCCTATCCTCCCCCTCCCCTCAGTCAGTGGAATAGCTATGTAGTTATTCTTGGATGGACATTCAGATGTCTTTTGGTTTTGTTGTTTAGGCTGGTGCAGATGTGAATGTGCTGAATGACATGGGGGACACTCCACTGCATCGTGCAGCTTTCACAGGGCGTAAGGTAAAATATGTTTGCTTTTCTGGTGGTTTTTTTTTTTTTTTTTTAAGTCTCAATTATGGAATTAGTAAGGAAATACTAGCAATGAGATCACTTCAAAGAGATGTTTTTACAGTGTCTAGAAATAACTTATTGTCTGTTCTAGTACAATGCGTTCAAAAGAAGTAGCCATATTGCTTAGCTGGTATAACTTTGTCCAAAACAAAAACATGGTACGATATCTTTTCTTGCAAACAGCAGAAGACTGGCCCGTAGTTTTCCTTGGTATACTTTATCAATTTTATCTTTTAACTTTTTATTGTTGAAAATTTTGCTGGCAGACAGAAACAGTCATCATTTTCCCCTGTAGCACTGTGCATCAGTTGTGTAACTAACTGATGCTCCTTCTGTTCTGCTTCTGCTGCGTGTCAGAGAAAATGCTGAATCATTTGCTACCTCTAGCTGCAGGTGCTAATTACCACGTGGAAACCAGTGCAAAAATCTCCTGTCTACTGCTAAAATACAACAGATTAATTTGTGTTTGTGCCTGGTATGTTTGAAGAAGTGAAAGAAGTAGAGATTGTTCCTTCTAACAGCATGTTTACATTGAGAGAAACAATACTGTTTTCATCTTAATGGCTTCTGGAGGGGGGGGGAAAGAACCCCTATCAATTAGGACACACAGGTCCATTTGGAGTCTGGAAGTGCTGTTTCTTCATACAAACCTAGAACTAAAGAGCTTTTTATAGGCCTGTAATGTGACACTTAGTTTGATTGTTCCCTACATGCCTAACTAGTAGTATCTCTATGGATAACCTCTTGGCCCTTCTGAAGGAGCGGCTACTTATCCTCTTACCAAAAGAGCCAATCCTACTATTTTTATCCATCAAATTCATTACTGATGCCAAGTATACCAGCTTTGTATCAGAGTGGGTCTCTTCAGCTCTAACTAATCTCCTGCTAGTTCCTTCAGCCTGACTGATGTGAGAGGGAAGGCTGCAGTTAGTCCCACTGTTCTATCTCCCTAAAACATTCCTTCCTGTTTTGGTAAGTTGGCAGTGGTGAAAGCTGTTATGCAGCTCATCTTACAGGATGTCAATAGCTGGAAAGCCTGACTGTGGCCTTGCCAAAACACAGATAGATAACCGGTGTTTTTTGAATTGTTTTCCAGGAGGTGGTGATGTTACTCTTGCAGCATAATGCTGATACTTCTATTGTTAATGGGAGTGGAGAGACTGCAAAAGAAGTTACTCATGATAAAGACATAAGGAATATGTTGGAAGGTAACTTTAAGAGACCTGCTTTTTTTTTTTCAACGCTTATACATTCTAAAAGCTGATTTTTCTCTTGGAAGATACAGAAGCTCAATTGAATTTTCTCTTTAAATTTTGTCGTTAGAAAGAAAAAAGTTAGAGTTTTGGATTCTTGTCTGCAGTACTGACAGTTTGGGGTTTTTATTCCACAATATGCCTGCAAGTGACTTGATGACCCAGTTTTTGATCAAGTTAAGGACTTGCTATTGCCGTCTTGGAGATTATGTCAAAAGGAGAAGAAAAAAAAAAGTAAAAACTCTTGCCCTTGTTTCTTCCATTGCTTCACAGGTGTTGAAAATTAGAGAGATGGTGTCCAAATACTTCTATAGGCTCACTGCTTATAGCTTTGGAGAGTTCAAGAATTGTGTAGCTTCCTGGTATTATTATGTGATACTCCTGAGTATTGCTGAAGCTCTGTGTCCAATACCAGACTTTAAGTGCAAAGTGATCTCTCTTCTGATTCTACATGCAAGTGCATAGATAAGTCCTCTGCTTATCTGCTGGATTGTTAGAGAATAATAAAACTTCTGTAGAAGGAGAGGAAGAGTAGAAGAGGAACAGAAAAGAACAGAGGGAAGAGGGTGTCATGTAGTTCTCCTGTTTTCCCTTTTATTAGGGTGTGGGGTTGTATTGTAAGTGTTTAAAAAAAAAAAACCAAACATATGTACGTGTATTTACACACTCATCCATCTTGTCAAATATTACATGTTTTTGAACATAATTTTGTTCTGATGCAGACTTATCTGAGTATGTCCCAAATATATAATACTGGAAACTTTTTTGTTTCTCTAGACTTGTTTTGGTAGAGTTACTTGAATGCTGTGGTTGTATATGTACTTGATACTTTATTGAGATACACTTTAAATTTGGTGTGTGGGTTTTTTTTTCTTAAATAGCAGTGGAAAGGACACAAGAAAGGAAACTGGAAGAAGAACTCTTAGGAGCAGCAAGAGAGGGGGAAGCAGGGAAACTGACTGCCTTGGTAAGAATTTAAGTGCTTTTAATACTTCTGTGTCAAGTGTTTCAAGCCATAACGCTAATGTAACAACATCTGACATTAGGCCTTGCGTTTCAAAGTGCTGTGAGTTCATAATATTAGTCCTGTGTGCTCTGTTATGCAGAGGTGGGGGAGAGTATGTCATCTTGTCATTGGCCACCCCAACCCAAACCCCAACACTAGCTAGACTCGGAGCTTCTAAATGGCCTAGGGATAGCACTGTCTCTGAGACTGGCCGGCCTGCCACCCTTCTGTATGAAATTCTTTCTCTCTGAAACAGACTGGCCACAAAAACTTATCTGGATTTAGCACTGGCCCATGCCAACTTTCAGACTATACCTGAGAGTCTTGAAGAGCTGTAGATTTTGGCAGTAGAATCAAACAGGGCCATTCTAACAATATAAATGACTGAACTGCAGTACTGGGAAACTCTCTCTGGTCTCGTACAGTAGAGGTGGAAGGGCTATAGTGAGCAAAAACCTGAGAAGTTCCTTATTCTGGTTCAACATCTGTCTTGGTTTCTGTAGTCCTTGCCCTTCTTGTAACACTTGCTACAGCCCTTCTTTGTTGCTACACTGAAGTATCCTAGTTAGGAACAGCTAACCTTTTGAAAGAATGAATGTGGCCCTATGGAGAGGGAGGTAGACTAATAACAAAAACTTTTTTTTTTCCAGTTGAACAAGCCCAAGCCACCTGATATCAACTGTACAGATCAGATGGGGAACACACCGCTGCACTGTGCAGCATACCGTGCCCATAAGCACTGTGCATTGAAACTTCTAAAAAATGGAGCAGATCCTAAAATAAGAAACAAGAATGGTAAGTACCAAGTACATAAAGTGTTGTGAGGAGACAGAAATTTAATAGCTTCAATAAACAATGTTACTTTCTGATCAATGTTCAGGAAAAGTCTTACAGTGCTTCACAAGCTTTGTATTGCTAATAGAGGAAACCTAACAATGAATAAATTGCAATAGACTGAAAAGCTGTAGCAAAATAATGATCATATGTGTTTTTATTTTCCAAACTTAGTAATTTCTAGAAAACTTGCCTTCTGTCTGTCTTAAACATGAAGTGTGACTGGCTTTTGGTTTCTTGATACTAAACACTGAACACAGGTAACAAAAAAAGTGATAAGATTGAAGATATGGCCAAGACAAAGTGACTCTTCAGAAGAAGGTTTTTAATAAAAGAATGTCCAGGGAAACTATGCAGATGTTATGAAAACTGTGAATTTGTAATCAGATTAAAGGTTCTGCTATCTTGATATTTGTGAATATTTTGAACTATTTTACATACCTGCAGAGCTAAAAATAAACAATTAAGAGCAAAGGCCTCACTGTGGTTAATAGAACTCTGAATCTGTGATTCTGAAAGATAGTTCAGTGCACTAAAGTTCAGAGCCTTTTCAGTCTTCTGCTCCCGAGGAGCTTATCTTCCCTAATTCCAAGTAAACGTAGATTCTTGTGGGACCAAACTGTAATGGGTAAACAGTGTCAGAGCGATTATTTTTAAGTTAAGTATGTCTAGGTTTATTTGCATCAGATTCTCATGTCTCATCTTGGTTACTAAACAGATCAGACACCCCTTGATCTAGCCCAAGGTGCAGAAATGAAACTGCTACTGGGAAGTAAAACTGGAAAGGTAGGAACTTTTGTATCAATTCAAAATGCCAAGGCTTTCTAGTTGAAGCTATTCCTACGTGAGCTTTAATTTCTCTGCAGGTTATCAATAAACCCCTGAGACGGTATGAAGGTCTCCTATGGAAGGTATGTCTTAATTCATTTTTAAAAAATACCTTATAAGATCTCAAAGTATTTTAGTATGTCCTTTTTTGTAGTTAAACGAGAGCTGATGAATGAGTGAACTCTTCAATAATACACTTGTTAAATTACTTTAAACTAGTATATTGGGTAAATTATAGATGGGCTGGCTGAAGCAGTTACAAGATTAATGGCATTCTGATCTTAACACTTCAAAACCTCTGAAGTTTTCCTCAGTGTAAATTTTCCTTATATTACAATTGTGAATGAATAAATAGGAACTGTTTTTAAACCAGAGCTACATACTGAAACTTGTAAAAGGTTAAATGTTGTAGTTGGATATCTCAGTGTGTTTTTTCATTTGATTTTATGAAGTAGAATTGTGTGGTGACCAACAACCTCTGTAATATTAAAAAGTGCAGCATTGTAATATTTTAGTTCTCACTGAATAGTAGGCTCAACAAAACTTTTGTCTTTAGGTACTTCCAAAAAAGAGAACAGCATTGTAATTGTAAAGTATTCTCAGGTTGCTGTGATCCCCAAGATACGTATAACCTAAAATGTTTTCCTAAGGACTGCCAGTTTTATGTAATAGCCTTCAAGCTATCAAACTTACTGTGAATAGTAACTCTTCAGCTATTAACCTTTCCTGTGTTTGTTTGGGGTTTTGTTTTGTTTTTAATTTTTGTTTTAGAACTCACGATTTTTTGGTTGGAAACTCTACTGGATAGTTCTAGAACATGGAGTTCTTTCCTGGTATCGGAGACAGTAAGTTCTGTGTTTAAATTTGTGAAAAGAGATTTAAATAATTCCCATCTTAACTTTATTCAATGTCTTTTTCTTTCAAAGAGCTGATGCAGTGAATAATGATCATCGTCAGGGATGTAAGCATCTAACACAAGCTGTCTGCACGGTAAGTGAAATGTCTTGTAACTACTATTGTTTTTTATGTGATGGTGTTACATACCTTGATTATGAAAACTTCAGTTAGGTTGGTAAGCATGTGTTTGTTATAAAAAAAAAAAAGGTGAAAAACTTGTGCTGTTGCAAAAAATGCTGGGTTTTGTCAGGCAAAATATATGTAAAGTGGCCACAATGCTCCTTCACTTTTTTCCAAAGCCTTGAATATTTAAACATAAGGCTTCCTAAAAGCAGGCCTCTTCACTTTGCAGAACAATTGTTTGGAGCATGTGATGCAGAGTAGCAAAGCTGTAGTTCCTCCTGTAGCTGTCACTGGGTGCTTGTGACTTATTGTGTAATTTAAGTAGAACTCAGTTGGAGAACTGATCAATCCTGAAGGTGGCTTTTGGAAAACTTCCATTATGCTTGTGAGAGTCCCTTTTGGAAGGGATGAATAGAGGACAGAAGGAAAACAGGACAGCTGTTGTTTATAATATGCATCAAAACTGAGGCAAAAACTTCGGAGTTAACAGTAATTTTCTACTTTGCTTACTCGTAAGTTTTGTCTTTTCCACCCATTCATTACACTAATCTTGTGTTTTCTCCACATTCCTTTAGGTAAAATCTACAGACAGTTGCTTCTTTTCTGTCAGATGTTTTGATGACACTGTTCATCGTTTCAAGATTCCTAAAAATAGCCTCCCTTCTCAAACTAGAGAGGTAATAATGATTCTTTATCAAAAGCTTTAAAGTATAATACTTTCTATAATGAATAATTTGCATACCACTTGCTATGGGTGCATTAGTAGTGGGTTCAGTAGCTTGATCATCAAGGTTTGGTAATATCAGTGCATATATTGAATCTTTTAGCACTACTATAGACTAAATAGCAAAAAAAAATGGACAGCTTGTCATTCTGTTTAAAATTAGTGCCACCTTGTTTTCCAGCTCTGTGTCTGTATTACAGCTTCTTTTTCTTTAACTTCTCCATGTGGTAAACCTCTATTGCAACTTCCTTCTGTTGTACTGTCTTTCATAGTTTATTATCCTGAACAAAAGAATGTTTAATGGTGTATATTCTACTCATAGCCATTCTCTAAGATAACCTAATAAATTAATTTTCTTAAAAGGTGGGTCTGAAACAATAGAATTTTTTTTTTTAAGGGCTGTTTGTAGTGTAGTTACTGTTGCACTTCTATAGGTCTACTAATTAGAGGTGAAGTAGGGGCAGGGGCAGCTGGAGTACTGTGTTCAGTTGCATGCTCCCCACTGTGAGGGAGATGCAGACAAATTGAAGAGAGCCTAACAAAGGGCCACTAAAATGATTAAAGGGACCAGAGCATCTCTACTACTAGGAAAGGCTGAGAAACCTGGGACTGCTCAGCATGGAAAAGACTCAGGAGGATCTTGGCAATGTATGTAAATACCTGAAGGGAGGGTGCAAAGAAGATGAAGCCTGATGACAGGACCAGTGGCAGTGGGCACAAACTGAAACAGAGGGAATTCCCTCTGAACATAAGAAAAAGCGTGAGGGTGATGGAGCATTGGCACAGGTTGCCCAGAGAGGTTGTGGAGTCTCCATCTTTGGAGATATTCAATAGCAGTATGGATATGGTCCTGGGAAACTGTCTCTAGATGGTCCTGCTTGAGCAGAGGGCTTGGACCAGATGACCTCCAGAGATCCCTTCCAACTTCTGCCACTCTGTGATCCTATGAACAGGACAAGAATCTACCTTTTAATTAGGATAGTGCTTGAGGTTTTGTTCACACAGTTAGTCATGCATAAGAAGGCAGTCTTTGTTACAACCTTTTCTGTCTGAACAGAAACCCAAAGAAGCAAAATACATCCCCTATAGTCTTTTTTTAATTGATACAGCTTTTCTATGTGTCCTTGGATAGACTGAGGTGTTGGTGGTATTTCTCCTTACAGTTCGAAATCCTAGATAGCACTCTGACCATAAAGTATCTCATCTTGAATACATTACAATTTCTGCAATCTGTTTTCTGATCATTAAGATGTCTCATTTTATTAATGAGCACCTTATTCACATCAGTAAAAAATTTTGATTTGTTCTTCTGCATGTATGCATCTTCTGGGGATGCCCTTTGAAATGTGTATTCACTCTGGCTTTTTCCATTCAGAGTTGGCTGGAAGCAATAGAAGATCACTCTGCATACAGCACTCATTACTGCACACAGGAACAGTTGAGTAGTGATGATGAGGAAGATGATACAGTATCTGTTGCAGACCTACAGGATACTCTGAAAGTATGTATTGAGTATTGATGTGGCTCATGCATCTAGGCAGTTGCACACTAGTACTGTTTTGTGTTGAAATACTTTAGTGTGCTTTTGGCTAAAAGTTATGATTATCTGTTTCTGTGGATGCATAAATGCTGCTTGTATCTGCTCTGCTTAATGCCATATATCCCTCTTCAGACTCTTTGCACAAAATGGCACATTTATCATAGCTGCAGGGTTGGTTTTTTTTCAGTTTTACCAGCACTACTGCAAGGTAGAAAGTTGCTTGAGACTTTCAGCCAGGAGAGGGAGCCTTGTGTACTGTAGTTGGTGACACCAAGACTGGAGGATGAAAAAGCTAACCTTCAATGAGCTCTGCCTCTCTAAAAGAGGTGATGAAATGGTTTAGAAACGATTCCCTAACACCTCAGGTCATGTTGGATACATTGTACAGTGATTGTTCAGACCTCCAATGGAAATCAGTCTTCCTGGATCTTTCTGGCATTCAGCCTGTGTTTCTTGCTCTTTGCCATATAAATATTTTAAAACTGTTTATTTTAAGGGAATGCTGATGCTGCAATGCAAAAATATTCATGAGACTGAACTCCAAGTAGCTTGTATGGTACAAGCGTTTGGGACAAATTCATGGTAGAACAGAGATGAGAGGATAACAGGTGCTGGCAGTTCCCAGCAGCCTACGGAAGAAATTGTATTATTTGATAGATAACTGTCTCCAACTTCATATGCAGTCTTGGAATATGCTCTTGGGTGGGATTCCTGCTGTACTTACCATACATCAGTTAACATATGCGTTTACTTATTTTGGCCTTTGGCTTGTCAAACAACAAGTAATGGCTTTCCTGGGTTTTCAAACTTTTTAATAAAAAAGGGAAGAAAATGTAAACGAGAGCCAGCCAGCAATATAATGTGCACAAATACTCTGTTTGTATGTCTTTTGAAGGTAATTCAAGTAATTTCTTTTACTTTTAACATATCAATATCTGTCACTGAGAATCTTTATTAAGACTTAATGCTGTACAAATGTAAAAATTTGAGTATAGTTAAGAGAATAAACATACACTTTCCTTAGAACAAGGCACTTCTGAACTAGCTATTCTTGCTGTCTTGCAGAAAGCACAAGCATGCCAACAAAGACTCAATAAAGAGATTTCAGACTTTCTTGCAATGGTTAAATCTTTGGATGCTACAAAAGGTAAAATTTGTTCTTCTAAAATGCAGTTTGTTACCAGGCAACTAATTTTTTCTTATAAGCAGCACATGCTTCAATTTCACTGAAATTTAATTTCCAGGAGCTTGAAAATACAGGACTGTTTTCCTCATTCAAAGAGATTCAAATAAAATAACATTATTATAATCACTAAGAATTAAGATTTCATATTTGGAGAAACAACTAAGTATGTTAATAGAAATTTTATTGGTGGCTGTAAATGTAATGAAACTGCCTTTAGGTATAGTGCTTACTGAGTAGTATCATAAGAGTATAATGTAGGGATTAACTTTCAAGGTTTGAAAAATCAGTAGTTGCTAGCTTATTGCAGAGCATAAGTGACCCCTGACGGGCACAGAGAGCTGGCTGTCTTACTCTACCTTTCCCCTCAAAAAACTTATCTTGTGGTGACTAGAAACACAATGAAAGCTGAGGAATGATGAACAGGATGTGAAATCACAAAACTGTACAGGGAACTGGAAGCACAGTGTAATGGGATGTAGTCCACAGACTTCTGCCATGAGTTTTATGCCAGATTTGAACTTCTTGGGCTTAATTTGAAATAATAACACTGAAATTAACAGATACCTGGATTTTTTTCAGCATAACTGACAAAAAATAGCACAGGCATCAAGGTGCTGGAGATTAGAATTTACTTCATTTAATGCCTTAAACATGTACAGAAGCTACTCATGTATTAAAACACAAAGGAGTTCTATAAGAACATTTAACTGTTGCTCCTTTGAACCTGAATTCTAGTTACATATTGTGACTAAAACTTAGGTATCTCAAACTCGAGAACAAGTTTTTTATCCATACTCTGTAATAGAATAGCAGTTTTGGGAGAAAAAAAGAGTTCTTCCTCTTCTTCACTGTGTCTTCCCAAAAGGAGTCTAGAATACAGATTTTTTTCTTCATATGGTACTGGATGAAGTTACTGTGTGGTATTATCATATTTTACACTAACTGAACTGTTATTTCACAAAGAAAAGGAAAGTTTCATAATACACAAGAGTGTTTTATTTGGAAGCCTTTGTAATTAATACAATAAAACTGAATTTTTAACAAAAAGCAGTTTGAAAATCAGTATGAGGTAGATAAACTCCCTTTGGTAGGGATACAGAGGCAGTTTCTCTGAACCCATATTGCTGACTTGAAGAACCAGTGAGGACATCAGCTTTTTTTTTTTTCTTTCTGAAAAACAAACAAAAACTAAACCACACTACTTCAGTAACCAAAATGCGTAGTAAAGCAAAAGCAGAGACTCTCTCTCTCCTAGGAACATCTAGTCTTGGCCAATAGCGGTAGGAAGTTCCTATTTTCTTTACAATGGATGTTTTAAACTTGATGGGTCAATGAACTGTTTCCAAGTCCACATGCAAGCTCTGTACATCTCAACAGAGAAACTGCAGCTCAACCAGTTCTCACACAAAGTTGATGTGGTATCTTTAAAGTATTCAAGTCCTTTGGCTCCAAAAGAATACAAATTTATGACTTAAAAGTCTTTCCATGTGGAACTTCTGCTAAAAGCTTTTGAGTAATATAAGAATGGGACCTGGTATTTAAAATTCTTTCCCTTCCTGACTCTACATGCTAGTCTAAATCCAGGTATCTTTGAGATTTATGCATATTATTTATCACAAATAAAGATGCCTCCTGTGCTGCCCCCACCAACTCCTTCTAGGGGTGCTCGCTGTTCTTGACAGCTTCTTGAAGTAGAGACTTGTAATTCCAGTCAGTAGTGAGCTTTGGTTTCAAAGATGACAGTTAGTGTGGATTGTACATATGCATGGATACGTACTGTATCTTGTCCTGCACAAGCTGTGTAAGTCACAAAATGAATTCAAGAACTGTCACTGCTGGACTTCATGATCTTTGTTGGTGTGACATCAACTTGAAGCACCTGTGTTACTAAATGGTATCAACCGATCCTGGAGTCTGTGGCTACTAAAACAAATGCTTCTTTCAATTGCAACAAGTATGCTTCCCGAGGGAATGGTTTGCTTGACTTCTGGGGAATTGCTGCACGTCACAAAACTTCAAAGATTAACTGAAATATTAAATAATTTCTACCAGATGATTTGGTTATTAAAGTTTCCTGCTGGTTCTAAACACGTAGCCCCTTCTATAAATGGCCACAGAAGTAAGGATGCAAGGTGGTGGTGCTCTGCAGGCTGTGCTACTTGTCCAGCTGAGGC
Source organism: Scolopax mira (assembly GCA_004320125.1). NCBI lineage: Eukaryota > Metazoa > Chordata > Aves > Charadriiformes > Scolopacidae > Scolopax > Scolopax mira. Next base: position 20,651 of record BJBW01004837.1, read on the forward strand.
CATGAAAATAAGATTTCCTTCCCCTTTTATTGATTAGTGTCCTTGTAACTCTCCCTCTATTTTCCAAACCTGAATCTTTAGCTCCACAGTGGTAAGCTTTTTCTCTTCCGTATAGTACCATGGTAGAAGGCGGCAAAAAAAACCTACAGGTTCTCACTATAACTTATATTAAAACAGTGCAGTATCCTTTGTATTTCAATTCTGTCACCTGGTAACTTTGAGGCTTTTAAGTCCAGAAAGTGGTTAAAAGGAGGTTGTTGATAGTTACTTTTCCAGGGTCTTGCTGCCTCTGCTTTTGAAGCTGTGCTGAAAGAGAAACTTGACCCGTTTGCGTGCCACTTCCATGAGTGCTAGGAAAAGGGTGTTAAAGAGAGAACTTATATTCCCTCAGTTCTACTTCTTCTTGCCCTTTCCTCACAGATCTTTACAGTGCACCAGCCTTCCTGTAGGATATAAATGTTATGGCTGTGTTATCTAGAGGAAGAAGTAATCAAGAGAATCCTGTAGTTTACAATGTATGTCCTTCCCCCCGTGCTAATGCTACTAATTTTGTACTTTCAGGAATATCTTTTCCTCTCCTGCAAAAAGTTGATGTGGTCTCTGAAGTATCCCAGGAAACCTGTGAGGCCCTGGCTGACTGTCTCAACCTGTTCACAAAGCAAGAAGGGGTATGTATTGTGCTGCATGGATCTATAAAGGATCTGAATAGCTTGGTGTATTTTGCTAGTTCCCTGCTTACCTGTTACAATTATAAATACACACCCCCATAGATCTTCATAGTGTTGATAAGCTGTCCTTTTGCATCCTGAATGTCCGATGAAACTCGTGCTTCTAGAGAAAGAGTTGCTAAGTTCCCCTACAAAGGGATATTAGTATTTGTGTGTTCAGAAGAGACGCAGATTTTGTCTACAAACTGCTGCTTGTAACGTTCAAACTGAATGCCTGAACTCAATAAAGCATTTGCTTTGCTGATTTGAAGGTTAAAATATTGAGAAAATTTGTCTTTTTTTTTTTTTTTACTGGCAAGCTGAAGTGTTAAACGGTATTGCTTCTGAATTTGTTCTTCAGACCATGTGCTTAGTGGGTGTGCAAATTCTATCTCTTGAACTTCTGGCTTTCCCAGTGACAAATATCTTGTATGGTGATAAACATAATGCAAACGCTTCCATTTGGGAATATATGTCAAACTCATTAATTCCTGGCGTAGGAGATCTGGTATTTTTCCCCCCTCTCTAGAAGATACCCTAGTACCATGGAATAGATTTGTCTTCCTGTATTGCAGCAACAGTAATCCCTCAGTCAGGCTCCTGTTGTCATAAATAAGTTTCAGAAAGAGGTTTGTGTTGGTGGTGTTGATTGTCCAGTTATTTAACAGTGAGCTGCAAACACTGGCTCCATTATCTTGGTTTGGTTTAAAATATTATTATTTTTTTTTACATTCCTTTTGAAGTCTTTTTGTCACAAGTCTTCTAGACTTAACTTGAGTCAAGCTCTGGCAGAGAGGACCAAGCATTGCTTTTTTACATTGATTTTTTTTTTTCTTCTTTCTATAAGAAAACCTAATATTAAAGTTGCCAGATCCATTTGCAGATGAGGGGGAAATTGTTACAACAGTGGGTGTTTAGTGTTAGTTAGTTTCCTTAATTGTCTTGGCATCTCGCTTCAAGCCAGACTAAAATAGCTTTCCAGAGTGGAGTATGGCAAAACATATGGTGAAATTGTAATTTCACCTTACTTGAACTTGAGCAGTCTCAGTAGGTGTTACAGAGGCCTTATTTAAATCTGGAAGCACATAGGTTTGGGCACAGAGGGATAGGCTGAGGTGTGAACTTGAACTTCCACCATAGCTAGTGAAATCAGTCAGTCATGACAGAGGGAGATGATGTGATCCTGGGAAGTTTTGTCTTGGTATTTTTAAACTTCAAATGTGTAGGCTTTTAAAGATGTCATAAGCTCATAATGGAAATTACAGCAGCAATCCCTTCCTATGACTTGAACCTTTCTGGAAAGAGCATTACTGCTCTTAAACCCACAGCATTTGGCTTTGCCATCTTTTTATAAGACAGGGCCCTGTTCTTTGCCATTCAGTGTTTATTTCTGGGTGGTAGTTCTCTTGGCATTGCAAAAGCCATATATTGGATTCTGCATTAGCAGGACTCCAGTTAAATGCTTTAATACTCCTCTCCAGTTTATTGAATACTAAAGCAAAAGAACCAAACTCGCATATAAAAGCACTTGTCCGAAATACTCTAATAAAAAAAATAAATCTCTTTTTAGTGTTGATGGTGATGTCAGTAATGAAGCTAAGGCTTAGGTATTGTAAGTGCTTGTGAACAGCAGCCATGAATGCTGTGCTCTGGCATCAGCTGGCTGCTGCTCACTCAAAACTGCCAAAGTACCTTCAGGAAGGGTAACTCTACAGCTGGTGTGAAAAGCATCTTTCCCGCCCATCCTATGAAATCAGATATTTTCTCAAATGAAGGTTTTCTCAACCTTTTATCTTGCCTCTTTCAGGAGAATTCTTTTCCTTCCAACTTTTAAATTGCCAGCACACCAGGCAGAAGTCACTCTCCTCACTAATGAGGAGTAAGGATCACACTTCTTGCCTTTTAGAGGAGACCTTTTGTTTACTATTGTCCATAATTGTAGCATAATTGTGTAATATGCAAATGAAATTGATGGGCGGGAGGGGAAAAAAGAGAGAAACGCTCCATTCTGTTACACTTGCGTTAGAAATGGCGCAGGAGCGTGATACCCCAACGCTCCCTCTGTCCGCTGCTGCTCTCTCTCCCCCCCCACGATGCCGCCGTGCCCCGCGCTCGGCGTCTGTGCGGTGGCGGCGGCGGCGGGGACGCAGCCAAGGGGCTGCGGGAGAGCGCGGTGGGGCGGGATGCCTCGCCCGGCGGGTGGGCGGGCGGGTGGGCACCGTAGACCCCTGGCCCCGCAGGTGCGGTGCGGCGCGGTGCCGGCTGCGGGAGGCGTCAGCCCCGTGCCGGAGAAAGGCGTGACCTCACCGCTCCGCACGGCGGGAGCCGCTGTGACGCCATAGCGAGGGAGCGGGAGGGGAGGGGGGGGGAAAGAAGCTTCCAAAAATAACCCACTGCGGCGGGGCTCGGTGCGGGGCGGCCCGGCGACCCGCGTTAGGCGGCGGGGGCCGCCCCGCCCCGCGGCCGCCTGGGGAGCGGCGGGGCAGGGCGGGGAGCGCTCGACCCGTCGGGCCATTTTTAGCCGGGCGGGGAAACGGCCGCCGCCCCCGCTGTTTTGGGGTTGGTTTCCTCCGCGGCCGGCGGTACGCGGGGAAGCGCGGAGCCGGGTTCCCGTTCCTCCCCCCTGCACCTGCGCCGCGCCGGGGCGCCCGTCCGAGCCCGCAGCGTGCTGCAAGGTGAAGGGGCCGCCCGCTGCGCTACCGACCGGCCCGGCCCGGCGGGGGCTGCTGCTGCCGCCGCCGCCACACGGGGCGGGGGATCGGAGCCGCTGCCTGCCCGGAATCGCGTTCCGCGGTATGTCGTGTGCGCCGCGGGTTGGGTTTTGGGGTGGGTTTGTCGTTTTTGTAGTGTTTTTTTTTTTCCCCCCCCCGCTTCTTGACATTGGGATGAACCCTTCTGTGTCAGGCGGGGACGGTGGGGACGAGCACCGGTGCTTTTCGCCGAACGATTAAGGGCACGCGAGGGAAGGAGGAGGAAGAGGAGGACTTGATTACTTTAATCCCGGTGTTCGTTGAGGTGTTTGTGTCGGAGGGAGTGCAACTTGAAACGTTTTCTGCAGTGACTTTGGCACAAGGTTAGTAAGTATTGTCTCGAAGCAGGACTTCCCTTGTACTACTTCTAGCAGAGATCAGATCCGGCATCCTAAAAGCAGTTGGATTCCTGTATTTTTATATTCGGAGATATTTTTATGCAGCTGTAGGAGAAGTTTAACTTAAGGTTCTTTGCTAGATTTTCTGGGTGAGTTTAAAATTTTTCTCCAGTACTTGAACTGCATGCATTGAAGCTGTATGAAGCCGATAGGAAAGGTATTCTTTAAGGAAATGAGATATTTTTTGTTTGGTTGGTTTTTTTTAGCATCTTCATTAACTGGTGCTAGATAAAGCGTGCTGATGAGTATCCTGAATCTCCTAAGTTTCACTTTTACCATCAAAGGTTATATTTAACAGTAAATTAAAAGATTGTATAGCATCAGTTTAGCACCAATAGCAGCAGTCTGTGGAAGAAGCTTTGATCTTCTTCCTTTGTTTGTAGGTGTCGTTCTTTCTAGGTTTTTAGGGGTTAGGGTGGTTGGGGTTTTTTGTGGTTTTTTTGTTTTGTTTTGTTTTTTAACAGAAGAAGCTTTGTTTACAAGCTGATGCAAAACCTTAACCAATGAGATAAGGGATTCAGAAAAGTTTTCTTGGTTTAAATGAGTTGTACACTCAACTAAGTAGAATTTGTCATAACAAATTAAGCCTGTCATTTTTGCAGAAACCCTCCTTAAGGTCAAAGGTCATAGTCCTTGGATTTAGTTATCTTTACCATGGCGTAACTTGCTATCTCTTGTATGTATAATTGATGTACTGTAAACAAAAAATGTGCACGCAGTTCCACTAGTAAATAAATCTGAATCTCTAGAATTTAAGTGTATTGTCTCTAGTTTATTTCATATTTCTTGGAAACATAGTTAATGTCTAAGGGTTAGATGTATCTGTGCTCTTGTGAATGAATGCATGCGTGCTCATTGCGATACAAATAGTTGTCTTTGATATATGACTGGTTTGGGGTCTGGATCTACTGCCTTACCAGATTGTGAATGAAGAAGGTGCCTGCGTCCAAGTGACTCCTTAATGAGAGTTTTTATTATCCATTTCCTTGTGGAGGTGGAGCTGAGGGGAGCAGTGATGACACTCTGCAATCAGGAGAGAGCTATTGATGTGGACACCCGGAGCAAATCTGTCTAGAAAAGTCCTGGAATCCATCAGCAGTCCTTTTCTGCCACCCGGCAATATAGTTTGGCTATGTTGATCTATCAGGAATTAGAAGCCTTTGGTGTGGGGGAGGAAGAGATGAAGAACAGGTGAGGGACTCAAATAAAATCAGGGAAGCTAGGAAAGAGGTTAATTTTATGATTTCTGAGTTAAGGTTGAGGATAGGATCATGACTTGGCAGGCTGTTGGACTCTATGGTTCTAGGTCTACTACTTAGCCCCTCAAGTCATGAAGCAAGCGCTCTGCTCTTTTTTCCTTGTGCTTAGAAACAGATGACAGCCTGTGGGGTTTTTTGGTTTGAATTTTTTCCCCCCATTTCCTTTCAATTACTGAGCATAACAGAGCAATTCTGTTCTGTTCTCCATCTCTTGCTGAAAGTAGTGAAGTCAAAGGAAGTCCTCAGTGCGTCAAGGCTTGTAGGCAATGACCCAAACAGCTGAAATATTGTTCAGCTTGTAAGCTTGGGGAAAGTTTTCAGGCAGTGGATAATTGCATTGGGCACAGCAAGAGGTGTCTGCTGTTAAGAGGCTTGAGGTGTGTCAGTATCAAAGAAACCTTTATTGGCTGTATGAGTGTCTAACTGACTTGACCCTATTTCTTTCCCTCTCCTCTTAATGAGTAGAAATGTACTGGAAATACATAGCACAGCTCGAATCTTGCTTGAAAGTAAGAAGTTAGTTGGAAGGTTCTCTATGCTCAAATAGCTTCCCAGGTGAAGACTGTTTTATTTTTTTCCCATGTGCAGAAGAGCATGGGATATAACATGTTGTGGAATGATGTGTAGGCATGGCAGATTGTTTCTCCTGCTAGAACATCAGCAGTTCTAGTTGATGATTGTTACTATACTAATTTTTGTGTGCTGAATATCCATATGTCTTTCACTTGTGCTAAGGCTCTAAAAATAGAACTTCAGAGGAACTTGTTAATGAAATCTTTATGGAGAGCATAGTGTTCTTCCTCTGGAACTGTTTTCTTTCTCCCACTGTACTGCCTCCTTGCAGACAGAAAGCTAACTGCAGGTCTGTGAAGGCAATGACCTTACCAGTATTAGGTGAAGGAGTTTAGTGGGGCCAAAGTATCTAGAAGATACAGGAGCTAAAGAACATAACTTTAGTTCAGAGACTTTCCTAGGGCAGCCAAGTGAGTAGGACACCAGGGTGGGAAGAGAAGCTAAGCAGCAACCCAGACGGAAGCTTGTTAAAATAATAAATACTAGGACTCCGTTCAGGGAAAAGTAAATATTACTGCTTTTCTTTTATAAAAGGTTATTATGTGTGTTGATGGAATGCTTCCATTTTGAAGCAGTTGATAAGATCCTTGGTCAAGTGCCGCATACGAAAGGCTTCTGGTTGGCAGATGGTCCTGGCTGGCAGAAAGATGCCTGGATGTTACTGTAGGGCACAAGATGAATGCTACTGGTCTTTGTAGTACAACAAGGTCCCAACTTTCCCCCACCCCCCCCATAAAAGTGTGCAATTAAAAAGTTAACCTTTTTCTCTTATAGCTGGTGATATGTTTGAGTTTAATGTATTGGCAAAGTGACATACTAGTTTCTAGTGACATCAGAACTCTTGCTGGCTTGTAGCTCTACCAGCCTGAGTGAAAGCTGGTCTCACAACTTGTCTGAAGGCATTCTCCACTTGGTGCTGTGTTGTACCACTCATCTATTCTTGCATTTTCCAGAATGGACTAATGCTTTTTTCAAAGCTTGGCTTGTAGATTGTTTTTTAATGTTTGGTTGGGTTTTTTTCTTGGCAGTTGTTTGGTTGGTGTTTTTCCTTGGCAGTTGTTAAGCAGGCTTGTGTAAACTAATTTGGAATCCGTTCCTGGGCCTCTAGGGAAACACAGTATAAAAGCACATTAGGTTGAAACGAGACCCCTGCTCACTGGGCTTCTGCAGCTCCCATCTTGATGCTTACTTCTGAGGTCTCGTCTATGACTTATTTGGGGATTTGATTTTATTTTTTTTTAATGCAAAAACATGAAGGCCTTAGCTGAGGCTGCAGGGAGGAAAAATCAAGCAGCAATCAAGTTTAATGGAATAGTATTTGATATAGTAAGCTTCTAAAATAGGAGTTAGTAATTCTGTTTTCCATGAATGTATTTGAAAAATGATGCTCTTGTCTCTGTGCAAGCTGATATAGAGGAACAAAACCAAATATATAATGTGAAAATGTTCTGCTTTTGTTCTCGTTACTTACTGCTATGAGGATATTGTTTGTTCTCCTCACCATCACGCTTGGAAAACAAACTGGAGTGAGCAGGGTGCACGCTTTCATCCTTCTAGTGCTATTGTGACTTCATAATGGCATGTAAAGCTGATCAGCTTGTTTTCAGTGTTCTGGCTTAATGCGTATCTGATGTGTTTTGGAAGAATGGATGAACAGCAGAGTTCTAAAACCTAGCTCCCAGACAGCCAGTGTCACACACACATTTACTAATTCTCTGGAGACATATTCTCCTTCATGACCTTTCTTTCTTGAAACTTAAGGCTTTTATAATGCCTTTTTCCTTGTAAAGCTGATAAAATTTAGTTTCCTAGAATAATAATTAAAAAACTGTTTCTACACATGAAAAACAAATTTCATGTAGTCTGTCCCATACTAGATATTAACGTGCTTATAAGGGAGATACGATATTTAACTTTTTATTACCCATATGTTTTGTGTGAGGTTCTTCTAAAGACGTTGTCTCCGAGTGGTGTAAGTAACTTAAGACTTTGTGTCACTTGCCTGTTTTCAAATCTTCTGAAGTTTGCCACATGGTGGGATTTATAGTATGTTTTAATTGGCCTCCTTAAAAGTCAGTGATTTGAAATCTTTTGCCTTATGGCCTAGTAGGCTGAGCAAATGTGTAACTCTTCCTTGAATAAAGGAAGTTGACTGAGTTTAAATTTCTGCTGCTTTTTGTTGTGTTTTTAGTTGCTGTATGTTAGTCCCTTCTGGTTCCATAAAATACTGGAGTCTTCTAGCTATGAAGAATGAAATGATCTCCTGTTTAGACAGTATGTGTGTGTGGGAGGGTGTGTTGACTTTTTTCTTTTTTTTAACTTTGCGTGGCCACAATCATGACTTCTCAACTAAAACTGCTTCTTCTGCCTTTTTTTTTTTATCTAATGAGTCCTCTGACTGATAGCATTTTTATAATGGAGGTAAGCCGTTGTGGAATTTGACCTCTTGTCTGATGTTTTTAATCTTGTGAACTGAGCATGTACTCACTGGCCTCTCCCCCCTCCCCCCCCCCCGACTGCCACTGACTTTAAAAGCTTATTTGGTTTTGATATTAATATTCAGAAGTGTGTTATATCTGCTTGCTGTGCTGTCCAGTGAAGAAATGCATTTCTATAATGCTGGGTGCTGAGTCACTGAGGTTATCACTCAAATTGGTAAATGGGCCGTGTTTAGAAAGTGCTTATATACTGAAAATAAAAACTCTATTATATAGTTTTCCTTGAAGGTACGTTCCAGGCCTGGTCATCAAAGAATGTTAGTAACCTCTTTCTCCAGAATGCTTGTATTGTTCTTAACATCACACACTTCTAAATGTATCAATAATTTGCTTTAAAAATAAATGTATTGCATGTTACGTACAAACAGAAAATGCAGGCCTATGCTATCCTGCAAGGATAGCTGATAAGCACATGCAAAGCAAATGATGTTCTTTTTATAGTAAAGAGCTGAGCTGGATGTTGCTGCAAAGGAGTGATAAAATAGAGGACCTCTTACAAATGAAGTGTATCCATTTGTTGTGAATATCCTGAAGGGTCCGGTATAAGAGGATGTCCACCTTTGATCTAAGTATAGCCCTCATCTGAAAATCATAGAATCATAGAAGGGTTTGGGTTGGAAGGGACCTTAGACATCATCTAGTTCCAACCCCCCTGCCATGGGCAGGGACACCTCCCACTAGAGCAGGCTACTCAAAGCCTCATCCAGCCTGGCCTTGAACACCTCCAGGGATGGGGCATCCATGACTTCCCTGGGCAACCTGTTCCAGTGCCTCACCACCCTCACTGTAAAGAATTTCTTTCAAGTATCTAATCTAAATCTCCCCTCTTCCAATTTAAAACCGTTGCCCCTTGTCCTTTGACTACGCCTCCTGACAAAGAGTCCCTCTCCGGCTCTCCTATAGGCTCCCTTCAGATATTGAAAGGCCATTATAAGGTCTACCTGGAACCTTCTCTTCTCCAGGCTCAACAACCACAGTTTTCTCAACCTGTCCTCATAGGAGAGGTGCTCCATCCCTCTGATCATCTCTGTGGCCCAGTGTAGGCCTTTGTAGAAAAGCATCTCACCTTTGTAGAAAGCATTTGGGACTGACATCTGTGATGTACTTGTTTTGGTTGCAAAGCTTTGTGATAAGCTGCTTGTAAGATAAATGTGGATGTGGTCAGTGGTTTTGAATTTAAATATTTTCTCTCCTCTCATACTTGTCAATGCTACATTATTAATGTTAAAACTTGGACATCAGTGCAATAACTCTAGGATCTGTAGGTACAGTAGGAGACTTTGAGCATGCCTATTTGAAGGAGGTCAGCAATGTACATTGTAACATGGGGATACTCCTTAACTTAAAAGTAGAACAGTTTACTCACAGAAGCAGACTACAAACTTTTTCATCTGATTTGGATATTTTTGTGCTGCCAAAGCTACACTGCTCCCACAACACCAGCTTGTTCAGATAGGTTGTTTGACTTTTGAATAGAAATACAGCTTCCTGTTAATCTTGAAATTTGGTAGTCTCTCTATTGCAGGTCCCTTTTTTTGAGTTAAGATCTGTGATGGGCAAAAGGATAAAGAGAACAAAATTACTCTTGCTGTGTCTGGAAACATTCAGTTTAATTGGCCAGAGCATCAGCCTCTAGGCTCTGGCAGAATAGCATCTGAAGGAACTTGGAGAGTTTGAACTGGTAGGCATGAACTAAGGGGGCATGGTCATACACAGGGATTTTATCACTGTGGTGGGTAATAATTTTAAACTGTCAACATAATGGTGTAGCTCCTCTAGGTAATGTATCAGTAGTTACACTTTTCAAGAAATGTCAACGAGACTATTAATTTTGGAATTATTCTGTGCTATGCCTGCAAATTGGATTGTCTGTTGTTCCAGTGAAACACCTTGCTGCAAGGTCAGACAAATCAAATTGGGGTGAAAATGAGCTGGCTGAGCCTTGAAGACAGCCTGAAACCTTAAGACAGTTCCATCTGTGCCTATGGACAGCAAAAATCTAATTTTGTCTGACCTGTATATCCTCTGGAGCTATGTTCCAGGCTAAGGGCTAAACTCTAATCTCACATAACTAATTGGTTGAGGTTGAAAAGGACCTCTGGAGGTCATCTGGTCCAAACCCCCTGGCTCAGGCAGGACCACCTACAGCCGGTTGCCAAGGGCCATGTTCAGGCTCACCTTTTGAGTAACCTACAAGGACGAAGATTCCTCAACTGCTGTGGGCAACCTTTGCCAGTGCTCAGTCACCCTCACAGTACAAAAATTGCTTCTTGATGTTTAGAGAGAATCTTCTGTGTTTCAGCTTGTGCCTGTTGCCTCTTGTGCTGTCAGTGGCACCACTGAGAAGAGCCTAGTTCTGTCTTCTTTGCACTCTTCCTTCAGGTATTTGTATAGAGATCTGCTCTGAGGTTAAAAACTGGCTGAAGGACCAGGGTCAGAGAGTGGTGGTGAATGGAGTCAAATCCAGTTGGTGGCTGGTCACAAGTGGTGTCCCACAGGGCTCAGTACTGGGGCCAGTTCTCTTTAACATCTTTATCAATCTTGATCAATGACGAGGGGATCGAGTGTACCCTCAGTAAGTTCACAGACAACACCCAGCTGGGTGGCAGTGTCGACCTGCTGGAGGATAGAGAGGCTTTGCAGAGGGATCTGGACAGGCTGGATCAATAGGCTGAGACCAACAGGATGGGTTTTAATAAGGCCAAGTGCTGGGTCCTACACTTGGGTCACAACAACCCTATGCAGCACTATAGGCTTGGGGAAGAATGGCTGGAGAGCTGCCCAACAGAAAAGGACCTGGGGGTGTTGGTCGACTGTCGGCTGAACATGAGCCAGCAGTGTGCCCAGGTGGCCAAAAAGGCCAACACCATCAGGAACAGCGTGGTGAGTAGGACCTGAGAGGTGATCATCCCCCTGTATTGGGCACTGGTGGGGCCTCACCTCGAGTGCTGTGTCCAGTTTTGGGTCCCCTACCACAAGAAAGACATTGAGGTGCTGGAGCAGGTCCAGAGAAGGGCAGCAAAGCTGTTGAGGGGTCTGGAGAATAAGTTTTAGGAGGAGAGGCTGAGGGAGCTGGGGTTGTTCAGTCTGGGGAAGAGGAAACTGAGGAGAGGCCTTATCACGCTCTATAAATACCCAAAGGGGGGTGTAGAGAGGCGGGTGTCGGTCTCTTCTCCCAGGTCACAGATGATAGAACAAGGGGTAATGGCTTCAAGTTGCACCAGGAGAGGTTCAGGTTGGAAACATTTCTTCACTGAAAGGATTATCAAGCATTGGGATAAGCTGCCCAGGGAAGTGGTTGAGGCACCATCCCTGGAGGTATTCAAAAGACAGGTTGATACCGTCCTCAGGAATATGGTTTAGTGATTTTTATTTCTTATTTATTCTTTTGTCAGAGTTAAGTTGATGGTTGGACTAGACAATCTTTAAGGTCCCTTTGAACCTACACGATTCTATGATTCCCTTCTCTAGCCTGAACAGTCCTTGGACATCCACACAGTGCTTACAAGGCAGTACAGTACCACAGTTTTAGACTATTTCAGGGAACCATGTGTCATAAATCAGCTCATAATATATATTAATTGATGGTTTTACTATTGTCTTCGCTCCCAATTTATTGAATCTAAAAAAGTGACATCTCATTCTAGGCTCTCAGATCCTGCTTCATCTTGGGATGAAGAGAACTCTTGGTGTTCCTTTAGAATACTTTGGGTTGTAAGGGACCTTTAAAAGTCATCTATTCCAACCTCTGCAATGAGCAGGAGCATCGTTAACTAGATCAGTTTGCTCAGAGCCATGTCCAGCCTGACCTTGAAGGTTTCAAAGGATCTACCACCTTTCCGGATTGCATATGGGGGAGTAATAGACAATTCATCAGTAAATAGCTTTGCTACAGTATTAAGTATATATCTTGGGGAGAAGCAGGTTTGTTTTGTTTACTGAATTAATCTTTAGTTACTTTTTGCGCAAGAAGGATCTGAATAGCAGTGAGTAACACACTGAATTCTTGCAACAGAGAAAGAAAAAAGAACAAAACAACAACAAAAAAAAAACCCACCCCACCAGATAAAGGTGTTTGGGATCATTCATAAGATCTGTTCCACTGAGACTACTTGGATTATCTAGTTGTTCTACGTGGCAATGATGCTGTTCTTAGTATCTCAGTGTAATATATCAGTAGGTATCAACTTTTGGGATAATTGTAGTGGATTTAGACTCTAGCAATTATTTCTAACCAAAATAAGAACTGGGTGGCGGTATTTCAGATTTCATATAAAAGTGTCATAAAAGCTCAATATAAAAGTGTCATTTTGCTAATTTGATCTAAGGTTGTGAACTTTCAGTTTGGATTTCTGTAGCCCAGAGTGTAGTTATCTGTCTGTCCTAACTGCAGGATGAACTTCCGGAGAACGTACTCTAATTTCAGGAAATGTCTTATCAGTTTACCCAGGGCTGGACTGATATCTGTGGGCTGTTGCCTGCTTAGGGATAATGTCAAAAGAGTGTCTCAGGAATATCATCCCTTAGAAGAGACAAAGTTCTTAGTGCTGCAGGTCCTTCTAAAACCTGAAGTAGAAGTGGGATTTCTGCACTTGTGTCTGTCTATGAAGTCTGATTCTTCAATTCTGGAACATTGAGAAGAGCCCATCCTGGGCTATAGCAAACTAGAATGCTTTCCAGGGTGGATGTTTTTTGGAGATCAGAACTCCAGCTTTGCATTGTGAAACGCACTGATGACTTCTGGCCTATGTAGGAGTTCAACTTTTTTTCATTTTTAACTAGCTTGGTTAGCCTCCAAAATGAAATAAAAACTAGCAAATAACATGTAAAAGCAAAACAACCATACAGCATGCATGTTTGTTGTTGGAGTTTTGAAAAAAACTGTCAGTTATTTTTCATGAATAATTGATGAGATTCCCTATGCTGAGCTTGTAGAACAGACAACCAGCTTCAGAAGTGTTAATTTTTTAATAGGAAGCTGGTTCCACTTTGAGTCAACAACGTGTTCAGTTGTGTAGCAGCACTAGTAAGCCAGTAAGAGCCAAGAAAAACATAGTAAAAACATGACAGTTGCTTCAAAAGAGAAAACATTAATACATGCATTCACTGTGATCCAGCTGGGAAGAAGTGTGGGGGAGGGGATACAAAGGGGTTGATCAAAGTAAAATCGGTGGTGTATACCAAAAAATACTTAAGGGAAGTAGTTAGATCAAAACTGCCTTAAAACGTTTTTCAAAACAGTCCTTAAGAATAAAAAGGAAACGCTTCCTGTGTGCGTTCTTAAGAACCCTCGTATCTTAAAAGCTGTTCTCTGTTTGTGAGACTAACAAACTTAACAAACTTCAAAGGTGTCCAGAGCCTCTCAAAGAGGAAAGATGCAAATAAAGTCCCTACCAGATCTGAAAACATGCAGCAATATACTGTTCTAGTCATGCTGGCAGCAGTATAATATATCAACTTGCACGAGATGCTCAGTTTGGGTAAGGTTACTTGCAGCATATGCCTCTGAGGAAATAGATGCTTAATCTCACTAGGGCAGCAAAGTATCTTTGGGGTGTGGTTTTTTTCTGGTAATCTTGTAGTTCTGCAGCTTGAAATGAGCTTCCCAAACCCGTACATCACTGCTGATGTCATTCAGTCCCAGCTTGTTTTGGCATAAGCTGTTGGCAAACATGAATAGCAGCCATATTTAATTTCAGCTTTACTCAGAATAGAAACAATACTTAACAGAAAATAACAAAATCAGAAGGCTTCTTGTTTGAATTCTTGATTTTTGACTAATCATAATACTGGAATGTGAGTAGGGACAGAATACACCCTGGAAAGTGGCAACTTCTGCAGCTCTCAAACCTAAATAGATTTCATGAGATTTATCAGTTTGCAGTTAAGTTGTCTAAATAAAATATTAAAAAAAACCCCAAATACTTTTGAGGAGTATTTGGAATTGCCATTAAGTCTCACTTTAGAAACAAACTAGAGAAAAGTCTTGGCCAGTGTAGAATCACTTTGAAGAAAGTTTCTCTGATAGAAAAGCTTACACCCAAGCTTTAAATCCAAAATCATCCTTCTAATCTGCAATCAGAAATTAATTCTTTGCAGTTTCTTGTGCCTCCTAGACAGTTTCTTGGCTCAGAACTGCAACATTCTCCACTGCTTAAAACTGCAGTGCTTCATCAGCCTCTGAATAAACAAACTTTGACATATCCAAATGTGGAAACAGGAGAGGGAAAGGAAAGCAGCAAGGTCTGTGTTGTGGAGGAAGTGTCACTGTCTTAGGAGGGAAAGGTGGGAGGCAAACAGGCTTTGCCCCTAGCATGTGGATAGTTTGGAAACAATCCAGCCAGTCTTGAATTATGATTTTTTTATGATAGACTTGTATGTTGGAAGAAGGGTGCTGACTGCTCTCAGCATCTCCAGCTCTGCTCTTGAAAAACTGTTTTCTTATTGCCTTGATGTGTGTCTGTGTTGACATGATCCTGCCAAAGTCTGAGTTTCTTCTGTGTGGATGGTACTTGCTTCTAGCAGTAGTTCTACTATCTCTTTCTAGCTTTTATGATGCTATCTGATCCTTTTTTTCATTAGCAGGATTTTACTATTTTAATAAATGAAGTACAGGGAAATATTATATCTCTGTCATAGGAAGAATGAAATCTAGCCTTTCCAAATCAGCCCTGGAGTAAACTCCAAATCAGGAGTTTAGCTCCTCCTCTTGAACTTTCAAAGTGAACATTCGTCAATGACTAACAATGAAACCTTGTGTTTTCTGGGGACCAATTGAGGCAGAGTCTTATGACTTGATTTACAAAGTCTTTGGTTTCTTCTATAGGATTTGAGTTGGGATGTAGGCGAATAGATTACCAGGACTTGCTTGCTTGTGTGTATGGTGGTCCTTTCAGCCTTTGTACAAAAAAGAAATTTTACTGGTGATGTTTCCTGTATACGGGTCTGAAAGGAAGCAAAATGTTACATTGGCCTTCTGAGCCTTTTGTCTTTTGAATTCAATGATTTCGGGAAGATGTGGTACTCTGATGCTGTAGGGTCAGCTGGCCAGACTTCTGAGATGAAGACTGATGCTGTCTTGTGATACAGTAAGTAACCCTTTACCTATCATCGGTGAGCTCAGCTTACCTCCTTGATTAACTGATCATGTCTTGTTTTGCATTTCAGTAGTTGCACTAGCAGTAGTTCAAGCCATTGGCAAGTGCTATCTAACTATTCTATTTTTAACTAGAGATCTGATAGATCTCTGAAGCCGGGTAAATGGTAAGCACAGAGAGAGAGAAAGCAAGCCTAAGCAAGGAACAATGGTTGAAGTAAAGCATGACTTTTGGGATCAGTCCTCTGTACCCTGGGGTGAGCTAAGGGTATGATGAAGTTTACAAGAGCTAGTTTACTCCAGCAAACAAAGAGTTATGATACAAGGTCATAACGTATATTAAGATAGCAGATGTTTGTCACAAGTTCCTTGTGGTTGGTGGTGATGGGAGTGGTGAGACAGCAGGGGCACTTTGTGTGGAAGGCCTACACGTAAACAGTAAGAACTCTGAAAGTTTTGAATAAAATGTTTATGTGCTTTGGGGATTCAGGAATCTAGTAACGGGTTCATGAAACTGATTGTATCTGTTTGGGAACACTTAATTTTGCTTTAATGTGAGCTGTCACACTTGCAGTTTTATGATGTGTCATAGGAGTATTCATAAAGCACTTGATCCTTTCTCTAGTACTTCAGATACCTGAGGCATGCTTGCAAAGAAGCATACTGTTAACTAAAGCTATTCCAGTTTTTTGGGGGTGGAGGGGGGTTTTGAGAAAAGCAGGTTTATGCATATTCATATCATATACTAATGTGTACTTAGTGGGAGTTAAGTCCCATGAGTAGAGGTAAAAATCAAGCGTGTTTTTTTTTTTAAATAAAAACTTTCTTTCTGGAAAACTTCCTCTATTGAAGCTCAAATGTGGTTAAAACTATGAGAACTCCACGTGAGAGCAGCTGGTTTCAGTTTTCACTTCAGTAGCAGCTTAAGCAACAACTTAGACCAACTCTAGGTAGCAGAAAATCTAAAAGCACATTTTCATAGAAACCTGTCCTGTAGAATTAGTGCTTCAGTAGCGTTCTTCAAAGTCAGTTAAGAAGATATATACAACTGTTCTATTTCTAAATAGATAAGTCTAGGGGAAGATACTCAAAGTCTTTACATTTCTTTCATGCCGAAATAAAAAGGCACATTCTGTTCAAGACATAGAGGCAGACCTGACTTTTCTCAAAACTACGTAGTTCTCATTCTGATTTAAATGTATTCTTTTGTAAATGTAAATGTAAAAGAATAACAGATTTACTCAGCACTAGTTTAAACTAGTCATCACAAAGAACTGGCTTATGCAAGGAGATGGTAGCAATAGGGACTGCATTGTGCTAACGGCAAAATTGCAGCTATGTGAGCTCGTCTGTTAGAATAGACAAACAGTCTACATATCAAAGGGTCTGCATTGAGGTTTTGATTTGCACTGTTAGGCTCAGATATTTTTTTGGTAGAGGTTTTCATTTGGTATGAAGATCACAGAAGAAGGGAAAGAAATCCTCACTTCGGATTCCCGGTGCTTCCTGTGAGTAATTTTCCATAATGTAATATGTTACGACACAGAGCTTTGTGTCTTTCAGGGTATCGTGTCCTGTTGGGGTAGCTGACCCTGGAAACTAACAGTTTCATATAAATAGGTACAGTCTGAAACAAATGGCAGGTTTGATTGGCATTTACATCATTACAGAGGTAGGATTACATGTCTTAATGTCAGGAGACGTCCACAGAAAACTGACAGCTCTACTGTAGCAGTGTTATTCTAATTCCTGGGCTATATGTTAATTCCCAGCCAGGTGTTAGACTAGCCCTTAGCGTGGCCGCTGAAAACTTGTGCCTTGTGTCTGTGCTTCATGGCAAACGTCCCATAAGCGGTGACGTTTTGGGGAGGATGGAATTTCTGTGGCAGTTGGGCAAAGCCATTCATTTTGAAAAGCAAAACCTCACTTGGGAGCAAGTCAGAGGCATCGGTGAGTGGTGTCAGAGCCTGCTTTCCCTGCAGAGCAGAACTGGGACACGGAGTACTGGCAGAGCCTGGCTTCAGATCCCCTGGTGGTTGCTATGTGAAAGAGGTGGTTCTTCCTTCCTACACAACTCGGAAGCCTGCGTGTTTTGGGCATTCTTATTCCCAATGCTGAAGTTGAGTGCTTTGGTTGAGCGCTTTTGAAAGTAAAATTCAACTAAATTACACTGCAGTGTTGTGAAGAGTGTCCTTCCTCTCTCACAGTCCAGGAGAACCCAGAGCTAAGGTACGCTGTCTTTTTATTTACTGTTCTAATGTTAAAGGCAGGTAGCCTTATGTATTGTTAAGGTGTCTTCATTTGTTCTGTGCTTTGCTTGCTGTACGTTGGTTTTAGGATTTACTTGGAGCTGCAATAGCACGTTGCTGAGATGATAATTTATTAGCTGGGCATGCAGTGGTGTGACCCTTTCCTACCCCACAAAAGTGCCACTGTTGTTGGGCATTAATTTAAATTAAAAGCATCCAGCACCAAACAAAGGAAGTATTTTGTGTATTGTACTGCGATGTCTTCAGGATAGACAGAGAAGCCTTGGTTACAGACTGCGCTGGCATAGTTCAAGTCTTCAGGCTTTAAAAAAGAAAAGGGAAAAAAAAAAATGAAAATAGTGGTTTGGTGCATGTTACTAGTCTCCAGCCTACCTCATGGAAGCTGAGGGTACAGGAGGGAATGAGACTGATATTTGTTACGCTCGGACATTTTGATATTTTGGAATGGGCACATGAACTTTCTGCTCGTAATGCGCAGTGAAGGAATTAACTTTTAAACCATGTTCTTGTGCTTCACAGGATTTCTCATGGCATGGAAAGACAATAAAATTGTCTGCAAATAAGTCTGCTTCTCTGCTGTCAAAAAAATAAAATAAATAGAGGTCTGACTGCTACAATAATTCAATTCTACTGTTTAAACTCACAATTCAGTGCTTACAGCCTGAAGGACTCAACTGTTTATGGGAAGCTCTTGGAAACAGATTCCCATTCAGTTAAACCAGAAGTGAAACCAGTTGCCAGAACTTGAATATCAGACCACTTTAGCTAGAGAAGTATTTTTTTAGAAAAATAATTTGTTGCACTGACCTAGATACTGAAGTCTTAGTGGTTCTGTGTCAGTGTATCAGGTTTTAGCTGTGTCTATAGCTGTGAGGTTAATGATTGAGTGATTGTTTGCTTCTGGTAGACAAAGCTAGATAGTTTCCATCAGCATTTATAAATCTGAAGTTTCACTATAATAGTATTTTCTTTAGCGATAAAAACAAGACTGATCTTAACTGTCAGCACAAGCCCAACTTTATTGATAACTGTTACTGCTCTTGTGCAGAATAGCTCCTGACAAGGGTAATGTGGGGAGCCCAACCAGTTGGACATTGGCCACGCTGGAGCGCTCTGTGCCACTGTCCCTATGAAGCTCCATGGAGAGCTTATAATGCTGATGGTGTCACTGGCATCGTGGGGACTAGTAACAGGGATCAAAAAGGTGACAACCATTCCATAGCTGGAAGATGAGGAGCTGAACCCAGTCTGATGTGAATTGCTGTCTCTCTCTCTGGTTAGGCACCACTACTAAAGGTACAGAAGCCAAGGCTGTATCACAAGCTGTGCCTTACACCGGCTCTCTCTTCTGATATTTTCCTGGGTATGCTCAGGCTGGATTTCCAGACTGTGTATACACTGATGCCTGCATCATTTTTTGGTGATATTTACTATCTTATATGAGTATTTCTGTCACTGTGTAAAATAGTGCAGTACTCAGCTAATACAACTTCACAAAATCAGATGATACTCCACTGAAAAACACTAATCTGTGTCCAGTTTAATAGGCTGAAATGTGTATGCTTCTGAAAGCAGGTGTTTTCCTCATCATTTCATGCTCATCTTCCTGCTTTATCTGTAGATCCTAAAGATATAGTGGTGATAAACATTTTTAAAACTAGTCTGGAGGTTCCTTCTGTAACCTTGCAGTTCATTTTGTGCTGGGACACTGAAGAAAGACAGCATGGGGAAGAAAAAACTTTGCAGATGACACTTCAACTTCATCCCTTTTCCCAAAAATGGCAGTGGAGTAGGCAGGAAGATGGACTAATTCCCCTCAGAACTTGATCATTAGTCAAGTCTTGTGAAGGAAAAATAGAGAGTATGGCAAAACTATGCATGAGAGCAATCTAATTCTTACATTATGGGAAACTGATCACTCAGCTTGTCAATTATGTTGTTCAATAAACCTGTGCTTTGAAAATAGTGTCAATCTACCTGCGTATTTCTTGTTAAGCTTGGAAGAATGGAGTGTGTGGTTCTAGAAGAAAAAAACTAACAACAACAACAACAAAAACCCACCAGCCCGATAACAACTTCCTTCTCATCCTGCCTTTACAGTGAAATTTACTGCAAGAAGATTAAACAGTGTGCTTACTTCAACCAAGGTTATTTCTCCAGTGACACCTGTATTAAGTAGTAGAGTACATGAAAGTTATACTAGCTACCTATCTGCAAGGATTGCTTTTCTACGGGTGAAATCAGTCAAATAATGGTGGTGGAACCATCTTTTTTAGTACTCATATTGACACTGTAGAACCATGTGGGTGCTTAAGATCGTAGTATAGTTGCAGGCGGTATTTCTAGACCACTCCCTTCAAAGAGCTGCTAGTGTAAACTCTCACCCTTCACCAGTACTGGGCTGCAGAGGTTTGTAGAGCCACCTCCAAACTCCCTGGACATGTGTGTCCATCCCACAAACCCAGTATTGTTGACAGAAGTTTTATATTTGACTTGCATCTCTGGCCCCCAACTATTGAATTAAGGTTGCTTTAAAAGCAGTTTATTCACATCCTTAAGGTTACAGGCAACAAACTTAAAACATGTTTGGCGCTTTTTTTTTCCCCCTTAGCTTCTGGCTAGTGTTGTGCTCCTTATGTAACAGAGGAAAGGCAATTTTTTTTGTTATCTGCTAGTAGTGTGTAATTGCTGTGCTAGTAGGTGTTTGGCAGCTAAGAAGTCTGGAAATACACAGAAAAGTGAACCTTACTGCAAAGGAGGCTGTTTATTTTACAAAAAGGGAATTTTTCAGCTGCACCTTCTGCAACGCTGTACAGCTCTATATTCTGATAGGGCAGAGGAACCTTAAAGTCAATAAAAGACTTAGGGGTGGGGATTGTTATCTTAAGCCTATGTATGTTATTGCTTGTTTAGTCAAGGTGCAAATAAGGTTCACCTGGGTTCTGTTAAATATATTTAAATTTTTCTTTCAACATTGAAACTTAAATTTTAGGCAAAGATTTAAATCACTCATAACATTTATCAAAACAGAACATAATGGCATCTAATTCAATACTGCAAAAAATTGGAAATACAATTTTATATATAATAACTAGTTTCACTTCACTGTTTAATAAGAATGAAAAGTACCATTTTACTTTCAGTCCTTTGCCCTCCCTCTCTCAGGAGAGTGAAACAGTGATGCTGTTTCTCTATATACAAACAGTTCCTTAATTATTCAATAGTATACAAAATGTAATCTCTGCAGAAACTGCTCAGTAACAGATTTTCTGCAGAGGCATGTCTGATTTGTATGAAACATTGCAGTAATTGGCTTCCCTGGTATTGTCAGAGTGAACTTTAAATGAAAGTGACAGTAACGAGTCTAGACCTTTTTTCATTTCATTCAGGGTAAAACTATTAGACAGTAAGTGACTTACTGGTTTTATTGCTTTCAATTAGCAGCCCAATTTTATATTATTTTAATTATCATTTATTTGGATTGCCCCTTTACACTTGGAGCCTGGCAGCCAAACCAGCTGGTTTGGTATTTGTCACAGCTGAGGAGGTAAAAATTTCTTCCCTAAATCTTTCTCCAGAGGATATGTGACTGCTAGCATAGAAACTCTGCTGGAAGTGGCAAATCTGCTTTAATATCTCCTTCTTAGCCTCTAAATTTGCACCCCATCATTTGTGCCTGACTCTGAATCCACTATTTGAGTGGTGGTTACAACTGCAGGGGCTGAGGCCTCCGAAGTGAAACTTTCATGTAAAATGTAACCAGATAGGACTTACGAACAGTTCTTAAATTAGATTCAAAAAGGTACTGTTGGTATATGTGTAAGTTGCTTAGGATAGTGTGTAAGTTGTCCCTGTAACTGTTCCAAGAGATTAATTGTCATGTCCTTGCATGTTCTTAGTGGAGGGGGAATTAGCATTGTAAACTGACCTTTGAGAATAAACCAGAGGACGAGGCAGGAGTTGGGGATGCTTTTAAAAAGGGACTGGAAGGGAGAGAGGAAGAGGAAGGAAACAAGCAGAGGGTTGAGGGACTGAAGGAGAAGTGACACGTTGAAGCGTTTGCTGGGCTGGGAGAAGAGGCCCTTCCTGAGCTTTCAGCTACAGCCTTTTCCCCTCCCCAGCAGGAAGAGGAGGTGGGAAAGCACCAGCAAAAAAAAAAAAAAAAAACAAGGAGGAAATAGGAAGGACATGTTGCTCTCCCTCCCATTATCAGTCCTGGATTCAAGATGTGGATAAGATCATCCTCGCTGACTGCATGTGTGGGCACTAAAAAAAAAAAAAAAAAAAGTCTACCATCTGGTGGCTGAGCTTCAGGGGGTTTTTTTGTCAGCTTCTGGCTCCTCTGTAAACTGTTTTGGGAGTGGGGAGGGAGGGCTGTTTATATCACTGTTAAATCAGTTCGTAGATGAATCTCTTTTTTTAACTGTCTTCTGTAATCCTTGGGGTTAAATGTTTTCAGCTCATAGTTCAGTTGCAGTTATTTGTAGCTGGCATTCACATTTGCTCTGTAATTCAATTTAGATGATGCTACTTTGCCCAGATTAGAGCAGACTAGTACAAGGAGGTCAGTGCGTGTAGAAACAGATCAGTAACTCCATAGTTAAGGTCATCCAAGCAGAGTTTTAAGTATTTCTCCTCAGTTTTAAGATATGGTTATCTGGCTTGAATTCATTTGTGGAGCTGTGATTTATACTACCAGATCTTATTTGTCAGATTCCTCAACTACTGAAAACACTAACAACCTTACTGGCATCACAGAAATACTGTAATATTCTCATTAATCCATACGATTTCAGTTCCAGCTGTTAGCCAGTTATTCATTTATTAGCGTCTATTTTCTGAATAGCTTCCAGCTACACATTCTTCGGAGAGATGAGATTTTATTCATACATGTATCTACTTATAGGTGAGGAATTTGAAACTGGAGCATGAGCAGGAGAAAAACAAGATCCTGTCAGAGGCATTAGAGACACTAGCTACCGAGCACCATGAACTAGAGCAGTCTCTGGTTAAGGGATCTCCACCTCTCAGCATCATCAGCGAAGAGCAGTTCTACGATGCTGTTTCAGGTAAGTAACGATGTCCAGAATATGTATAAGCCAGCATGTGTGTGGTGAATGTAGTGGGGGTGGTTAGGGGTGGGAAAAGTCTCTCAGTTTGAGTGAAATCCCTTCCTTTCTAACATGAAACTAATTTTAGGTGAATACTTCCTGTGCTTTGTGAAGGAGATTCTAAAATTTTGCCTGAGTTCACCTGTAGAATTATATTGTTTCACCTTCGCGTGACAAAAAGTTACAGAATGACAGGGCAGTGACAAAAGGTCCAGTTACTTGGGTTTCTGTGCCCTTTGTTTTAAATAGCAAAACTTAAGTCTCCTACTTTAGGAGATGTAACTGTATCTGGTAGCCTTCTGACTTGCTTTCTCCATGGTGATGTATGTGTTTTTCTTTTGTTGTGTTAAGATTGATCCATCAAAATCACTAGTTTTGAGGCTATTTGACTTTTGTATACCTTAAGTGTTACAGGTAGAAGAAAAGGATGAATAAAATCCTATGTGCATTTTAAAAATATCTTCTCTTTTCCTGTCTGCTCTTCAATATGTTTCATATTTTCATGTGCAGAACATGCAAATAGTGACTCTGGAAAACTCTGTACTGTGTGGCATGTTTGTATAGAGAGGTGGTACGTAGTGCAGCTCAGTGTGATCCTGCCACGCGTGGCTGTCTACAACTATGAAGGATCTGGAAAAGCTTGAGGGTGAACATAGTCTAACTGTAGCAAATAACTGGGTTATGGTGGCATACTTCATGAGCAAGTACAGGGTTGCTTCATCTGTGAGCTGAACTATCTGGTGCCTCTGACAGGTGAGGAAAAACAGTGTTCCCAGACTCCTTGGTAGGTGTTCTACAGTGCACAACTTTAGCAGAGAATAGAAACAGACAAGTGGAGTCTATGCTCAAGTATAGCACTAGAACAGGAACATATCTGCTTGGCAGAGTAAAAAAATTATCAAGGCTTCAGCTCGAAACAGGTTCTTCAACCAGAATCAAAAGAACAATTCTGCTGAAAGGCCTCAGGCTCTTCTACCTGTCGAAACTAAGCAGAGAATAGTAGTTGATCTGGTGTTGCTGGAACATAGTCTTTCCAGCCAGGCTTGCTTTTGTGTATGAAAGAACATTCAGGTTTAAAAAGTTATTGGTCTATACACCTAGCTGACCTGGTCTCTAAATCTTCTTGAATTCAAGTGTCCAAAACCTCCTCTCTAGTTGGAAGAGGTAGTTAATTTTTTCACTTGAAGCTGCAGACAAATGGCATTGAGTGCATTTGCTTAACTGTGGAACTCATTGGGCATATATATATGTGTTTATATAAAACATATGTCAATTCTCTCCCCTTCAGGAGAAGTCATGTAACATAATTCATGTCAATTACAGTTTAAATAATTTTCTAGGACAAACTCAGTTTCTTGATTGTCAGCTTCCTCAGACTTGTGCTAGATTTTCTTCTCTAGGTTATTCACATTCAGTGCTTTGCAGTGATGAGGGTCCTCTCTGTCTCTGAAGGCACATGTTTGGGGGAAGGACACTGATTTTTTTGGGGGGGAAGGGCTAGAGAAAGGGTAATGTGACATACTTTCCGGGCTGCTAGATGCATGTTATGACTTGCACCGTAAGCACAAAAGGAATTGGGTTTTTGTGGGTGGAGTTTGGGGTGGGGTTTTTTTCACTCGTCACTGGAATCCTGGTAATAGGTTCCAACCCTCTTGCTTTTCTACCATGTCTGTGGAGTCTCAACTAGAAGGCTCCCTGTCTCTGTATTACTAGAATCCAATGAGAGCAGAGGAGCTGGGGATGTACGACCCTGGCTCAGAGTTTGGGAAGTAGATATTCTTTCTTGGACTAACGAGATGGGGGCTATGATCATAAATATTTTCATAGCAGAGAGCAGTAACTAGGCCTAGTTGTCAGAAGCTAAAAATTTCTATCACCAGAAATCAAAACTACTAGGAGTTTGTCTTCAAAGCTTTTGCTTAGCCTGATTTCTTATCTGATGGTATTTTATTAAGTTAAAATATATTGATTTTGGATAAATACACATATTAATGAATTATATTATTAGGCTGTATATGAGATTGAGCAAAAACCAATGAGTTATAACAGGGTGATGTGACAAGTTATACTATCTATCAGTGGAAAAATGCTACTACTTCAAAAGAATTTTTTCTATTGGGATGCCATTTTTTCTAGCTACAGTTCTCTGAATTTTTAAATCTCCACTGTAGGAGTGAGTTTAGAAATGAGAGTATTGCATAACTAGGCTTGCACTTTGAGCTGAATAATTGTTAGCTTTGACTCAATAGGTTGAAAGAAGCAGCCACTGCTGCTTTTTGGTTTGTTTGTTTTGCTTTTAAATAATGTTGTTTGCATATTAGATACTTCTGCTTGTTTACTCTCAACAAAAGTATCACTGGCTGTGACATTTCAGAGCAATGCAAGACTTTTCAAACAAGCTCTTGAACAAGAGGTGTATTAGAAAGGATGTGCTCACAGCAGCAGCTGCTTGTCCCTATTTACCATGCTCTAATTTATGGTGTAGAGCAATCTGATTGCATGAACCAGACTCCTGAATGAAGCTGAATCAGAGGTATAGTCTGGTTGCTATTGGACACTGGTAGGAGAGTAGAGCTAATCTGAAGATAGCACCACCAGAAACGTGTCTAGTTCAAGTGTTGAGTCCTCAGCACCATCTGTTTGGCTTGCAGATCTGCTCCAACTGAGCCATGCTACCTGCTAATGTTGGCAGCGTCCAATGTGGTCGCTGAGATGTCTGTGTTATCTAGTTCTGTTTGTAGAAATCGTAGACACCACTACAGAAATAGTCTCTTTCTTTTTCAAAACTGGGGTGAGGAAAATGTTTGTAATGTGGTGGGGGTGCTTACTGAAGTAGTAGTTTATTTGCTGAAGCCTCTTCTCTCTTTATTTTTAAGTGATATGCTGTTACCAGTGCTTTATGACTGTCCTGGTAATTCCTGAATCCCTGTGATGGGAGAGCAGTAGGCACTATACATGAAAGGCAGAACCTATAGAAAATGGGGGTTTCTTTGTATTGCCAAAGCACAATAACCAATGTCAAGAACAGCAAAGTGGAGGGTGTTATTAATCTGAACTCTGACAGCAGTAGGTCAGTTAACAGCACTTCCCGGTACGCTGACCCTCTCCTCGTGGGAGTGGTGGAAATGTGTAATTAAACTCCATAGCACATGGAGTGCTGGAGCTCGGCTTCAGGATTGAATGCTTAACATGTGCCAAACCCTTCTTCTATGTTTAAAGCAGGGTGGGGTGGAGGGGGCGGGCACTGGGGAAGGGAAAAAGCACTAAACAAGTAGGAAAATTTAGGAAGACCAATGGCATCTCCTAGAGAGCTGGAGAAGTTATTAGTTTTGATTCAGTATACAGACCTCAGGAAGCACGCGAAAATGGAATACAAATGCAGAGTTCATCCGCAGGGCTGAAAAATGGCTAAACAGATCAAGAATTAAAGGGTGAATATACTTGATTTTTGCATTGCAGATAAGATTCTCTGATTATATGCAAGTAGGTCTTCCCAAATTGGGCGTGCATAGAACTGTCCTGATTTTTCTCTTTAACAGGTTTTCTCTAAAAGGTGGGGGTTTTCTGCAAACACAGCTTTTGTGTGTGTTGAGGGGGGTATTACTGGTTTTATATAGATGCAGCCTTAACCTTAACCACAAAAGCAGTTATTTAGCTACAGGAATATTTTGATTATACTAAAGCTAACCTGACATAGTACAGCTTCAGCTGTTAGGTACCACTAATAGATTCTGTGTTTATAAATAATGCTTCTAAACAGTGCGAGAAGTAGTAGTCTTGTCCTGTTCGTTTTGCTCCCTTCCTAGTTTTTCTTCAGTTATCAGCTCACTTAAAAGTAAAAATTGTACAGAAAACATAGAAAGTTTAGAGTAGTTTGTCAAGTGTCTTTTTTTTGAACGTGTACCAAAAATACTCCAGCCTCTATTTGAATATAGATAAAAGAATTAATTCAGGTATCTCAGAGGAACGGGAAACACCTGGGCAGAATTCAGACCCAGCCTTGCCACTGGCTAAACACTACCTCTCTCAGGTATATTTATTAATCAAATATATTGGCCAAACTTTTCTACTTGCAACCGAAGACTTACCAGTTGTTGTGATAGGAGATGAACTTCCCTGGAGATAAATTTCTGTCATTGCTTCTGCTGTTTCCCCTTCCTCTCCTGCTCTTGCAAAATGTGGCTGGTGCTTTCACTCTTACCCTGACACTTCAGGTCTTATGAGCTGCAGAGCTTCCTAGTCAGCCTGATCTTGTCTCAAAGATCACTTAAATTTTGGCTTCTGAACAGGGACTCTTATTCCTCTTCCCCCCCTTACTCAGCCCACACCCCCTTAATTTAAATAGAAAAAACCCTCATTTTCTCCTAGTCATCTGTTTGACAGCTGCTCAGTAGCAACTTGTGAATATAAATCTTTTTTTTGCAGTGACGGGGGAGTATGCAAATCTTAATTCCGAAAAGAATTAGCTGCAAGTACAGAGGGAAAAGCTCAATTTGAGTTGCCTGTTGATATGTGCTCACAGTACAATACTAGGCCTGTTCACCCTGACCCCTAAAACACTCAAGGTTTATAAAGTTCGTTGGGTCAAAGGAGGTAGCTGAGCTTTAGGGACTGGACATTGAGATCTTTGATGGCAGGAGCTGTTGTAGACGTACTTTCTCAATTTCTCAGGGAAATGGGAGAGATGTCTCTAGAGAGCAATTTCTTATAACAGTGTCTGGTTTCATTCTTCAGTTCTTTATTGTATAGCATGCTCTTGTATTAAGTAAGGCATGTGCCCTGGAGAAGGCTGACTGGTCAGTATCTACAGGTCTGAAGAGGCTTGTGTGTGCATTATGCTCTCCAGCATAATTGTCTCTGAGCGCTGCAAGACCAGCATTAAGAGAATTGATCACACATGGTGTTTAAAAATCCTTGTTCTACTGAGAAGCATATTAGTGAGTAGACAGCAGTTCTGGGTGAAGCTTTCCACCTCTGGAGTCCTAGGTCTGTTGCAGAAACTCAACTCGAGGGAATCGTAGAATGGTTTGGGTTGGAAGGGACCTTAAAGATCATGGAGTTCCAAACCCCTTGCCATGGGCAGGGACACATCCCATTAGAGTAGGTTGTTCAAAGCCCCATCCAGTCTGGCCTTGAACACTTCCAGGGATGGGGTGTCCACAACTTCTCTGGGCAACCTGTTCCAGTGTCTCACAACCTCACAGTAAAGAATTTCTTTCTGGTGTCTAATCTAAATCTCCCCTCTTTCAGTTTGGAGCCATTATCCCTTGTCTTATCATTCCACTCCCTCATGAAGAGTCTCTCCCTTCAGGTACTGAAAGGCTGTTGCAATCACTCCCTACCCAGAGCCTTCTCCAGGCTAAACAACCCCAACTCTCTCAGCCTGTTCTCCAGCCCTCTGATCATATCTGTGGCCCTCCACTGGACCTGTTCCAGCAGTCCATGTCCTTCCTGTGTTGAAGACTCCAAAGCTGGATGCAGTACTCTGGTGGTCTCATGAGAGCAGAGTAGGGGAATAAAATTACCTCTCTTGATCTGCTGGCCTCACTTCTTTTGTTGCAGCCCAGGATTCCATTGGCATTCTGGGCTGCCAGTGCACAGTGCGCATGTTGAGCTTCTCATCCACCAGTACCCCCAAGTCCTTCTCAGGACTGCTCTCCAGGTGTTCTATACCCAGCCTATATTTGTGCCTTGGATTGCTGTGACCCATGTGCAGGACCTTGCACTTGGCCTGGTTGAACTTCATGAGATTCGCATGGGCCCACCTCTCAAGCCTGTCCAGGTCCCTCTGTATTATATCCCTTCCCTCCAGTGTGTTGACCACATCACATATCTTGATGTGGTCAGCAAACTTCCTGAGGGTGCACTCTGGCCGTGTCACTAACAAAGATGTTAAACAGCACTGGTCCCAGGCTGGCCCCTGAGGAACACCACTCATGTTTGCTTTATGTTACAGGGGTTACTTCATGCTTTTGTCATGGTAGCTGTTGGCACGCTTGAGCAGTTCTTTTCCTGAAAGGTGGAATACTTACCTTGAAGGGATTTACAGTGTGTCAGGGATGCTGAGACCCAAGATGTGTTACACTGCTGAAGTGTCTCTTCCTCTGTGGTATTTGGATACGCAACAGTGTTTTCCTGACTACCTGGGATGGTGGATCTTCCTCCAGGTCTCTGGAGAAACCTGTGTTTTATGTAACAAACTTGTCCACAAGTAAAAATTCTTCTCCTTATCTTTCTTGTTATATCCAGTTCCCACCAAACCAATGCTTTGGTATGTTATATCATAATTTGGCACAGAAATAGACTGACAAATTTGGGGAAACTTGTGAGAAGATTCTCTGGAGTGCCAGTCCACTTTTTTTAACATATCCTCAGCACCAGCTGGCTGTTCTTTTCATTCCCTAGCAACTGGCTTAATTTCAGTGCCGTCTTGACGAAGATAGGGATGGATGTTTTTAATGAAAGCAAAGATCTGCTTTATTCTTTTAGATCTCACTCTCTCTAGAGAAGATAGAGCTATTGTGGCACAGCCCATCCATTCATTGGGATTTTGTCCTGTTCTTGACCCTAGTGTGATTTGGATGTCATAGAAAGTTCCATTGTCTCCTTCAACAAAGCAACATATAATTGCAATGTTCTGGAGAAGCTACTGGCATAATTTTTTAAGAGAAAACAAGAAAGCCACCTGGCAATGGACAGCTGTGACTGAGATATTCTTTAGGATGGACTACTATTTCAGCAGGTTTTTTATTACTAGTTTTGAATTGGAATCAGTGTGTGAGAGAATGACTAATCTTGCAATTATTTCTCTGGATATTTGAAGCCAAGAGCAGTAGCATATGCTGAAAGAAGTACATAGCAGAGTGGTGTCTACTGCAGCTTGGGTTGGATTTTTTCAGAAGCAGAGAGGCTTGCATTTAGTTGTCTACCATCCAGTGTTGTACCTGCTTTCTGCTAAAGGTTTCCCAAATGGGATAGAAATTGATGCATCTTTCCTTGTTTTGAGCTATTCCCTTGCTTCTTGGAACTTGCAATTGGATAATCCTTTGACAATCTTGTCAGGTTTGAAAGAAAAACATGAAATAAAAGTACAACCTTTCCCTGGGAAATTTTCCCTCTCTGATTTGGAGAAAGACTGTCTTTTCTCCAGAGCTGGTCAAGCACTGCCTGACCAAAACACTCTGGGAAAGGTGGTGCTGTTGGTTATGGTTTTAGATAAGATGTGGATCGTACTATTAACCTACCTTCCAGAGTACAAAGTTTATCTTATTGATTGGTGAGCTTATCATTTAGACTTTGCTGGGACTTACGTGGCTAATGTAATCCACTGCATACAGTACCTCCTCCTGTTCTTTGATACTTATTCAGTAAGTTGGGAAGTAAAGGTTGCTGAAGAGTACTGAGTGTCTAAGAATTTAGACCAAACTGAAATCTTATATAGAAGGGGGCATCAATCCTTGAATGTTGAGGTTATCTGTTACTTCCTTCGGTAAGATACTGGCATCTGTGTGACACTGGCACTTGTCCTAAGCAAGTTGCAGTCGCTTCAGTTCAATAAAAATGTCAGATTTTAGCTCTGATGGAGGATATTTATGGGACTGTGTTCTTGCTTACCTTGCAATCTCTTTATACCTAGCGGAGCTGCAGCGGTCTGTGGCAGTACGAGTTACTTACCAAATGGATGCTGTCATCAGGACACCGCAGCCGACTTAGGTTTCAGTTTTGTACGAAGAGGGAAGATCTGTTGGTGACTGAAGTCTAGCACAGGCAGTAGGTTCATTAACATGCACTTGCTCTTTTGCAGATTCAGAATCTGAAAAATCATTAAGTGGGTTTGAAACAACAACAGCCTACTCGTTAGAGGACAGCATGGATTCGAAAGATACAATAACTTCAAGTGTGTCTGAAGAAAAGGTTTGTGGCAGTGGAGAGTTGCTGTCTAACGGAATCAAAAAACACAGGTAGGATGTTGCTTTTTCTTAAGGTATTACAACATGCATTCATGGTGAGAAAAAGACCGCAGGAGTCTCTGAAAAGCTAACTGAAAACTTTTAAAAACTTTGTTAGGGTCAATTGACAAGTAGTTGATTGTACTTACGGTTTTATAAAGAATATTTTTCTAAGGCTAGTGCGTTCCTTTGCATCTTGCTTTTTGATGATTGAATCTGAATAAGTAAATGAAAAAAATAATATAATGTGCTATGTAAAAGTGGGCATACTTGTTTTTTAATAGATCTTATTGAAATCTATGTGGATTTTAATTTCTTCATCTATATTTAATGACCCATGCCTCCTTGCCTCTTTAATTTCCAGTCATTTGATCCTTCTGTTGGTATCAGGAATGAATGAAAAATATTGCTAGACTGGCATCAGAAACTCAAATGTGAACAAAGGGAGTCTTATTCTAAAAGTCTCATCTATGTTTTATGTGCTTATTTTGTGTTGTCAAATGATCCATTTTTGTTTGTTTCCTTGCTGATAAAGGAGGACAATAGGTCTGGAGTTAATGAGATGTAATAGACACCACTATTATCGAGTTTCAGTGAAGGGGCAATATGTTTGTGCTATGGATCAAGCCAGACTTCAGTGTGTTTCAGAAAGACTATTTTAGAAATGTTTTGGCTGTGCAGAGTGATAATGATGATGGGGGGATGCTAGATTTCTGTAAAAATAGGAAATTAATATTTAATTTTAGAGAAGTAAGCAAGACATGCTTTAATTACTTGGTGTCTTAAATAGTTAAATTACATTGATGGTGGTAATGTCGGAGACCTGATGTTTCAAGGTTCAACCTCTGCATGTATCTCCAAAGACGAGAGCAAATGAGGGCTTGGGTGGAGTAACAAGGTGGTTTGGGAAGGTAACGCAAAGCATCTGACTAAGCATGTTGCGCTGCACTTGTGTGGTGTTAGCAAGGGTGGTATTTATGGCCTTGGCTAAGTGCTTTTCCTAATTAGAGCAAGAAGTTCAAGGGTAGGGGAGGAAGCACTGGGTGAAGGTGGACATCTGAACTGCATTCATTCACTGCCTTGGAAATAATGAGGAGAAAGGAGGCGATTTGTGATCAAACATGAAAATCGGTGCATGTTGAGTTTTAAAAGGAATTGATCTTCTGTTTACCATGAAGAAAGAAATAACTTGGCAAGTTTCCATAATGCTGCATGTCAGAACCTAATGCTGCACCCTAGGGAGCAGGTGACTGGAAGAGCATTTAAGATCTGCTGGTTTTATAAGGGGGAATGAAAAGTAATAAACAAGTACCTTTGCGTAAGTTGTTTCTCTGAGTTACATGTCAGAGAGTGTAGGATACTGGAGTAAAGCAAGCATGTAAATTGGCTGGCTAATAATTCACTGCCAAAAAAAAAAGTGGAAACATCTGTTTTGCATATAGGTAAGAATGTACAATCATATTCTATGTGACTAAATGACTACAGAGCACACTGTAGTTGTAGCTGTAATGTCAAGCTTTTTTACCTGGCACCTTGGTGACACGTTGGGATTTGTCTACAAATACATCAGTGCAATCCATTTCTCCCCAGAGCTCAGCCAATTTAAATGTTACCTCCAGGAGAATCTTCTCAGGGGATGGGAGTTGTGTGGTGTTTCTAGGCTCTTGGTAGCAGTGATATTTGGCCTGGTCTGTTTGATGTCACTTCAGAACAGTTACATACCTGGAGCTGCTAGCTCCAGCTTGTGTCTCTTTTGGTTTTAGAGCGAATTAGAGGGCATGTGGTCAAATATACCTTGTCTGTGATGACATCTGTGTCCTTTTCGGAGCAGAAACCTTAAGTTCTTGATGCTGTGGGAAGTGAGGTGGTCAGAATGTTGTGACAGCACTTAATTCTATCCTTACATTTTTTGATTTGATGTAGCTTTCAAGTTTAACTTCAGTTTGTGTTAGCCACGAGGAAAAAAGTCAGAACAGACCAGATTAATTAATTTTGCATAAAATCTTGATATACCTTCCCATGGTTCCACAGATGAAGAGAGGATCTGCAGCTGAGGTATCTAACACTGTTTAGTGTTTAAAAAAGACTTTTTTAGTGTTAAAAGATTTTTTTAGTGTTAAAAAAAATACTTTTTTTTTGTACTTTCATCTAGAAAGCCTGAGTTCTACTCCACCTCTCTTATTTGAGTGGAGAGGGTTTTGCAGAGGGAAGTGGAGGCCAAGGGTTTGGGTGGGTGGTGGTGGTGTGATCGTTTTTTGTTGTTGGGTTGTTTTGGTTTTGTGGTTTTTTTTGGTGGGGGGAGTGTTTTGGTTTCAGAGATGTAAGAATAAATCTCTTGATTTCAAGGAATTAACAGTGTTGGGATGTACTTATATAGATAGGTGAAGCCAGTGTCACTTACAATGTTGTCTTCTTGTTTTTTTTAATGTAGTTTGCATCCTACTGGTTATTCATAGAGTGTTTGAAAGAATGTGGGTGACATGAATTCTTGTAGTTTAGGTTGATTTGTGGATGAAATTCTTCTTTGGAGAAAATTTGAGAGAGAGGAGAAAAGTACTTTAAATAATCCTGAAGCTCTCAAACCATACCGTTCTTTTTAGAGGGAAATTTTTAATCTAAGCCAAACTTAAAAAAAGAAAAAGAAAAAGCACACCAAAAACCCAAATAAAACAACAAGACAAAAGAAGCCCAACCAACAAACAAAAAAAATCCCAAAACCCTTGCACAGAAGTGTTTTGTGATACCTGCCAGCTTTTAACATCCGCTTGTCATTGCTGTTTTCCTCTTATTGCTGAGGTTTCTGTAGTCAGCTTTCCCTTTGTCCTCCCCACCCCCCACCTTTGCCTTTCAGAATGCAAATGTTTTCATGTTAGCTTTCTGGGAGCCAGCAGGTTATTTGGTCAGGTTTACATGCAGAGCAACCTAAACATGTCTTTTTCACACCATATGTCTCCTACAGGAGATCCCTACAAGATTCCTGTTGTAGCTGATCTACTATAGATAGTGCTCTGGACAAGTGTTTTGTTTAAGTGGATGATCTTAAATGCATCTTATCTGTTCTGCTGCACAGAAATTCCTGCAGATGTTTTTGTCACTTAAAGCTAAAATTAACTTCCTGAGTTGTTTCTAAAATTGACATCTGGAAAGAAATTTTTGCGTTCACAAACATTTCCCTTAATCACAGGGAGTGTGTCAAGGTTAGTAGGCCTCAAGTCTTGGCTGCCTGTCATTTTTCCACATGTCCTTACTTGTCCCTGAGATCTTTCTTGGCGGCTTAAAACTGCTTTGTTTCTTCAGTATATGGAGGAGAGAGCCAGCTCCCATATTAGGTTTGCCTGATACACATAAGAAATACAAATGAATGGCTGAAACTGAGCACCAACCATCAAGTAATTAAACAAGTTGAATGGAAGAACAGGTTAACTTTAATGAAAATTTAAGTTTTAATATCTAAGGAATGCAATCTCTATGTATACTTCAGTAAACAAGATATGTGTGTTTTACATGCAAAGGGGCTTGCTTAAAAAAAAAATGTACCCACTCTGCTAACTGCCTTCATTAAAGAATACACAGAAAAAATAAACGCTACAAATGAAGATAAGACCAAATACTTGGTGGACACTGTCCTCTCCTGGACATTTGTATCAAAGCATCCACAGAAGTATTTCTCTACTTAATATTATTCAAGACCATTTGCTTCATGAAATATTTTTTGTATTGGTGGAAAATCAGAATAGGGAGTGAGTGATACCATGTTGGTCAAATAAAATAAATCCTCCTACCCACTCATCTCCTGCATGGGAGCTGAGCAAGGCAAGTCAGTGTTAGGCTGTTAGCTACTTGCTAATAAAACATAGTTTGGTACCTTGAGGAGTTTGGGCATATGACTAGGGTTTTGGTTGGAAGGGATTTTCTGTATTTTAAGGAGAATGTTATTGGTTTTGTTCTTTCTGAAAACTGAAGCATCAGCCCTGGTAAAAGTGTTTCAGTAGCAGATAAGTAAGTATCAGAGGTCACAGGGAGAGTAGGGTTACTGAAACTAACAACTTAGCCTGAATTTTTTTTTTAAATCTTATTTTTTCTCTTGGCAATGATTCTGTTTATCAGAAAAGTGGGGAGGAGGCAGCTACAGCCTGTTTGCACTCTCTAAAAAAGATACTGCTTTTAGCTACTTTGAGGGCAGACAAAACCTTCTTGGTTAGGAGTGCAACATGATCATTTAGAGTTAGCCAAACTTTGAAACTCTTGCAATTGTAGGTTATACTTATCTATTGAGAATTTTCCTCGTTGGCAATAGTTTCATGACCCAAACACAAATTTTAATGTTGTTGTGGACAAAGGGATCGATATTTATGCCTTTCTATAGGTAAATCAGATTAATAGTTGTGCTGATCAGTAGCAGTAAGAAAACTGAACAAAATCTGTGCCTGCTTTCTTATAAAGCAGAGAAAATACAAGCTGGGTTACAGAGCCTGTGTTGGTCTTAAAAGTAAGTTTTGCTTCAGGGTATGTCAGGCCCCTGTAGAACAGACTGCTGTGTATTCTGTTCTTCAGTAAGGATGCTTTTTCTGTTGTTCCTAGGGGCTGATTTTAATACAGGCAATAAATGTCATGGCCCTTCATTGTCATTATACAGGTGACTAGCAAAAAAACACCCACTGTTAAACTCTAAAATCTGTTCAGACATCGTGAATATACCTACTCTGAAAGAACTCTTTCTTTCAAAGACACAACTAAATGTCTTTAATGGTGCCACTGTAAAAAAAAACACTGTTCTGATAACTGATGTAGAAATTTTCTTCCATTATTATACAAAATGAAGGGAATGGGTCTGATTTTAGAGAAATTCATGTTTCTGTGCAGATAGAACAGTTTAAGTGCTTGAGAGTAGTGTTGTTGCTCCAGCTTGGTTTTGAGTTTAGAAACTGAAAAACTGTCACTTTCAAAAAAGAGTATTTTGGTTTCTTAGTCATGGTTAGTAATGGAAACTTCTGCTTTTTCCCCTGTTCCATTCTGCAGAACAAGCTTGCCATCTCCAATGTTTTCCAGAAATGACTTCAGTATCTGGAGTATCCTAAGAAAATGCATTGGAATGGTGGGTAATCAGAAAGCTACGATAAAAGATGTGAATGGATTGTTTCATTTGAGGTCCAACTGCAAACTTGTTGGGGAGAGGCAATTTTATTTATTTTTTTTATGCTTATGCTTTATTTGCTTTCACAATTAGAGAAGGTAAGACTTGGTCAGAGCAATATTCCTTCAGTAAAAGCATTTTCTCTTGATTTTAACCCTTGAAGTCCTTTGTGGTAGCAACGTAAAAAATGTGAGTGTGAAAAAACAAAACCAAAAAACCCAACTGCTTTAATTTTGCTCTTCTCCCTTCCCTTTGGTATCTCAGTGTTCCCCCCTGCTGTGGTGTTACTGTCCAGACAGTGGCCAGAGCAGAAGTTAGCTGGTTGGCACATAATCTGCTTCCAGCTAAGGGCGAATTGAAAAGAGTTCTCTCCATTAGGTCCTACAGTAGGCTGAAAGTACTTACAGCTGATAAACCTCTGTCAATCTGTTACAGTAGCCTACAGAAGGAGATGTGTGTGTTCTCTCCACATCCTCCCCATGCTGTGGTTAGAAGCAGCACCAGGCAATGAGATGTGAAAATGCTGGGGAATACCTCTATCAGCAGCTCCAAGCCTGTGAGTTGTTGTGAAGCATCTGAGACTTCTCACGGTGGCTTTAGCGAAAAACCTTATTATAGCCTTAAAATACAGAAAGCAGATTGAAAGCCTGCCTTGCATAAGGTTTGTGCAGGAAAAAAAAATATAAATCCACGAAGGTGTTAATTCCACTTTGCAGAAATTGCTGCATGGAAGTTGTGGTTTGAAGGGGGCAGGGAGAAACTTGGAGTGGATTGTACTGAGGTGTCTGCCAAAGCTGTTAGTGCCAGATGCTTCTATTATGGTTAAGAACAGTGCTGTTTACCCTACACGTTGCCAGTGGTCATACTATATGCTTTTAATTTGCTACTGCAGGCAGTTTAAGACATTGCTATGTTGCGCATTTAAAAGGTGCTTTTTAAAAATCAGAAAGAGAATAAACGGCATCAAAACTGCAGGACTTCTCTTAAATTTTTATTCCTGTTGTAAAAATTCCTTTTTTCTTCACGATACAGAATCCCTGTGTTTACTCCTGTGCTGCCATGTTTCCATGACCTTTCTCATCCTCCTCCCTCTGCCTGCCCACCTGCCTCTGAAAAAGATAATATGTTTAAGTAATTAGGTGGCCTATATCTATTTTAAGAGTAATAAATAACTTAGCCTTTTAAAAGGGTCCTTGGTACTTCATTCCATTGTTTCATTTCAACTTCTTAATGCATTTGTTGATAGGAAGTTTGTTTGTTTGATGTTTGGTTTTCTTTTTATTTTAAAAGTAGCTTTAATGTCAACACGGATAGGCTTATCAACTCATAAGGGATCTGTAGGATTTTTTCCTTTCAGCATTAGCAGAGCCAGGTCAAGCCCATTGCATTAGCACTTAAGAGCATCATTTATTTTTGTAATAAGCCAATTACGCTTGGGCTACTGCAGGTCAGTGTATCTAGTCATTTGGTTTTTAACACAAGTTTCATTTGTGCATCAGGAGCTGTCGAAGATCACGATGCCAGTTATATTCAATGAGCCACTGAGCTTCCTCCAACGACTTACAGAGTACATGGAACATACGTACCTCATCCACAAAGCCAGCTCGCTTTCCAGCACAACTGAGAGAATGCAGGTACTTTGGCGTGGTAATTTGTGGTAGCTCCTGAGGAATGCATTGGGATTTCTTTCTTCATAGTTTCGTTACGGGAGCAACTCCTGAAACTCGCCGCGTGTTGGTTTCTCTTATTCATGAACCAGTTTTGCTTCTCTAGGAAAACATTTTGCTTTTCCTAAGGCTTGCTTTCTTAGCCTTTTGATGAAAACTGTTAATTCCCCTCCCTTGCAAACAAAGCTATTCCAGAATTATCATCCTGTAATACCATGACTGCTGTAGATACTTGATAAAGACTACGGTTCAGGAGATTAACTGTGTCCTCTTACTCGTTTGAATAGTGTGTTGCTGCGTTTGCTGTGTCTGCTGTAGCCTCGCAGTGGGAACGTACAGGGAAGCCATTCAACCCCTTACTTGGAGAGACATATGAATTGATCAGGTAACAAACAGAAGATGCACTGAAGAGTGGTGTTCTGTGAAACTTAAGTTTCTCTAGACTTGTCAGGTGGCTTGCAGACTGCTCCTCAGCTTGTAAGATTCCATCCTTTCTCCTAGCAGCTGCTGGAGGTGCTTGCAATATGTGTTGGTGTTCAGCAACGCACCTTCCAGTGAAGGGAAACCACTAAATTTTTCAACTCGGAGCAGGCAAATTAAATTTTTCAGGTTTAAAAGCAAGTTTTATTTACAAAAATGACTACTTTTTTTTTTTTTTCAAAGCCTTCTGAATGAAAAGATGTATGGTACATACGGGAGATGATAGAATTGTAATACACGTTATATGAGTGTCCAGAATACAGATAGGCAATGATAGTCACATAGTGTGCAGCTACAGTGAAGGTAGATGTTTCTTTCTCTCAGGTGAGGTTTTGGGCTATGTTTATGTGAAAGTTTAAGAAAGGGGTCCTGATCAAAAGGAAACATACTGCCTGATCAGATTTGGTAGTTCTTCTTACCTTTTTATATCATATCCTCAGTTCTGTGTATTAATTGATCTATCTTCTTGTGTTATCCTACGGTTTTAACTTTCACTGAGCATAACTATCTTTTTCACCCTGGGGAAAATAACTGCAACTTCATTACACTTAATATGTAGACACATGCTTTTGGTTATCTTTATTTTGCAGAGATGATCTTGGATTTAGACTTCTCTCAGAACAAGTTAGCCATCATCCACCAATCAGTGCTTTCTATGCTGAAGGTTTAAATAATGATTTTGTGTTTCATGGATCGATTTATCCTAAACTCAAATTCTGGGGCAAGAGTGTGGAAGCGGAACCAAAAGGCACAATGACTTTGGAGCTTCTTGAGTAAGTTGATAAGTAATAATTGCATAGATGCAGTGGCCACATCCACGACGATTAGTGTGTGTTACCATCTCATGGCTTAGCCATGGCCATGTCTAAGACCCACATCCTAGTGTCTGATGGCAGATCACTTTGTGGGAGGAGGGGATGAGAAGATGAAAGGAACTGCCATTATTTCTCAAAATACACTGCATACTAATACTAGCAGTAGCTGGGCCTTGTGTCTGTATGTTCTGCAGATGCCTGGACATCAGTCTTACTACAGTTAGCACACCTGAGACCTGTCAGCTTTCCTCATGTCATTCAGTGCTCAAAGTGACTGAACTGAAGTGGTTGTTTTAAGGAATTGATGCAATCAGTAGCAATAGAAGTTAATAAACTTCTTGGGTCTCCTGACTTATTGCCATGTTCACTTCAAGACTTGGTGCCACTTATATGCGGTGGCTGGTTGCAGGAGTGACATCCAATACATCCAATAATTTTTGTTCTCCTCCCTTAGACACAATGAAGCCTACACGTGGACAAATCCGACATGCTGTGTACATAACATTATCGTGGGCAAACTTTGGATTGAGCAGTATGGTAACGTGGAAATAACTAATCATAAGTAAGTTAAGAGTGTGAGTGCTTTCACTTGCTGCAAGTTTGAAGAGGAAAAGCACTTGAAAGTAATAATACCCTCTTTTTCCACATTTAGAACTGGTGAGAAATGTGTACTAAGCTTCAAGCCCTGTGGCCTCTTTGGGAAGGAGTTGCACAAAGTTGAAGGCTACATTCAGGACAAAAGGTAACAGCTTCATTCCTAATAGGAAACAAACTGCTGTACTCTGTTTCTGATGGGAGCTGCAGAACTGACTGCCTTTGACATGGTCTGTCAAGGGCACGAACCTGCAAACAGCAAGGTTATGAACTGTGCAACATCAGCAATGGAGCTTTTAGACCTTCCTCTTAAAAATTCTTCTTTCAAATATTTTTTATCTGAAATGATGAAATAAATCTCCTTAAGCTCCTTTGTAAACTCAGTCTTTTTTTTTGACAGCAAAAAGAAACTTTGTGCGCTCTATGGGAAGTGGACTGAGTGTTTGTACAGCATTGACCCAGCTACATTTGAAGCTTACAAAAAAAATGACAAGAAAAATGCAGAAGAGAAGAAAAGTGGTAAACAGGTATTAGTCACATAAAGAGGTGGTATCGCAAAAGCATTAATAGACAACTAATTATTTTAGCAGCATTTAAGAGCATTAAGATTTCTTTTAACTTATTTTCTCTTTCCTAGTAGGATGCAAAACTGATTGGATGAGTACCAGCATTAAGGGATAAAATGCTTGCTCTTGCAAAGATTTTTACATGGTAGCTTAAAACAGGGGTTGTTCTCCATTGGTGACTGAAGACAGATATTTTTGTTGGTTTGGTTTCTTAATTATTTTTTTTTATACTTAAGAAAAAAGAAGCAGATAACTATCTGAACCTGCACAAGAACAGCAGTTTTCAGAGTTGTTGTATCTGAGATTGCTCCAGTGCTTGTCATCAGGAGAGTGCTAAAGCACTGGGGATTACTGCTTCTCTTGGAGTCTGATCCTCTGAGCTCTAGGGAGCAGAAGCAAAGAAAAACATGCCCTGTGCCTTTGTTCAGCTGCCACTTTGCATAATCTGACAATGCTTAAGATGACCCTTGCTTTTCTCCTCAAAAATTTAGTTCACTATTGTACAAAGCTCAAGCTGCAATGTTGCTCTGACTCTAGAAAAAGCTAAGGGGGTTTCTAGTCACTTAGCAGAACTGTTTCTGTGTAGAAAGCTGAAAGCTATAATGTGCACTGTGAACCGGGTAGTCTTTGTTGAATATGCATTCCCACTGCCCCCTTGTGTTTGAAGAGTTGATACTGCTTATGGTTTATGAGATGAGCCAAATCTCATGGATGATGTCTGGATGTGGTTTGCCCCTTCATGATAGCGAAGGATTCACTCAAGCATAAAAGTACATAGCTTGGCAAACATCCCCTAATTGGAATTTTCAGATTTATTTAGTTGCTTTACAGGTATTCTTCATTCTGCATTGCTACTAATAATCACTTCTCCCCCTCCCTTGAGGGGGGACCTGCTTGAATGAGAGTCATTCTGCAAATTGCCCCAGATTTTCGCCCTAATCCCTTTGATTTTTATAGGTATAAAACTTAAGGAAAAATAATTTTGCAGGGAGCTAGACAAACCTGCATCTATGCATATTGCACCATATATGTGGTGTTTTACCAACATCAGAAGAGTTACAGTAGACCTGGAGTTAGATTGGGATGATTCAGCTCTGAGTGAACTAGAGCCTTTTTAAATCAAGATGAAGCATTTAGTGCAGAATTTTTCAGTGCAAATATATGGAAGAGCATGATATAGGGTACCCACAACTGTCTGGTTTCCAGGCAGCAGAGGTCTTGCTTTGACAAAGTCTGTTACTGCCCTTCTAGCAATATGCTGGCAGGCTGAGTAGCACGGAATGTAAAATGCAAATCTTGGTAGCAAGAGCACACAAAAATCCTACCTTTTAACCTACTTCTTCCTTCTCATGACACTTTTTTAAGATTATGTATTTAAGAAGGCACAACTGGCTGTGTGTTGTAGCCTTCCTACAAAACTTGGTTTGGAGTTTGACACTTTGGTATTGAAATGTCTTTGTTTGGATATAAGGATATCTTTCTGATCTCTTCTGCTTCAAATTCCCGATTTTCATGGAAAGTATGATCTTCTATCAAAATGAAAGATCGATCAGTGTCCTTTAAAGGAAAGAATGGAAGGTTGCCAGCATGGTTCAGATGTAGACAACTGAAAGCCCTGTTTATCTTCTTAATAGCTGAGGGACTGAAGCTGGTCTGTGTGTTGTTCTGGTGACTTTGCAACCCGTTTGTTATTAAAAGCACTGTACCCACAGTGAAAGAGAATCCTTAATACTTGCTAATTTTCTCAGAGGCATAACATATGAATCATGTCAGGGGACAACTCGAGTCCACTTTGGGTACCAAGTTTTCTTGCACTAAAACAACAATCTGCATTATCTGACGCAACAATCAGAGAGCAAAGCTTATTAGCAGCAGGATTGGAGCTGTTGGCATGTGGCCAAAGTATTCAAAGTGTTAGTTGGCTTTAAGTTCAGCTTTACTCTGCGGTGGTCCCTGAAATGTGCTGCTGTTTTTAGCTGTGACAGTGACACCGAGTTTCCTTGGGAAAGCCGTATTTCACTTTAGGGTCAGTATTGTAAGATAGGCTTGTGTGGTGGGATTCATGTCAGCAGCATCGGACCCCAGCTGCTTTAAAGCAGACATTCATTTAACGTTTGCACTATGCCATTTCAGTAGTATGTAGTGGTCAATGGTCAGGAAGGTTTCTCTGAGCAAAGAGCAGTAGCGTAGGGCTTTCTGTCATGCACAAATTGAAGGCAGAATTTGCATTATGTGCTGGTGTTTCTTTGATGTGGAAGGATGAGGAATTTGTGACTTGTACTATGGAATGGTTTCATAGAATGGTTTGGGATAGAAGGGACCTTAAAGATCATTTCGTTCCAACCCCCAGCTATTCTTCAACTTTAATGAAGCAGTAATGGAGTTAAGTCTCAGAACACAGAAAACGGCTTGTGTTTGAGGAAATGAGACATCTCTGTGGTGGAAAAATTGGCATTTCTTAATGCTTGAACATCCAGATTATATCTATGAAGATGTCGATGCAAGAAACTGTTGGCAGTCTTGTGGGAAGGGTTGGGAATATGTATTATATGTAAATGCTATTATCTTTCTTGACAAGCAATATATATAAATATATATTTATATATAAGGAAAATATAATAAAGAAATAGTTTTATATAAGTTCCAGTGTTGGAATGAATGATGTAAATGGTCTGTGACTCCAAAGAACTCTTTTCTTTGTGTGCTGCCTTTAGGTGGGCAATACTGAGGAACCAGATGAGATGCCTTTGCCAGATTCTGAGAGCGTGTATGTTATTCCTGGAAGTGTTTTGTTATGGAAGATAACCCCACGACCTCCAAATTCGGCACAGGTCAGCTATGGTTTTTATTATTGAAAGTGTGTGCTCTCCTGTTATTCTGTGTGTTCAACACAAAGCAAATCCACTTGTCTTTTTCATTAATTTCCCTGGAAGTGTTCAGGGACAGGTTGCATGGAGCTTTGAGCAACCTGCTCTAGTGGGAGGTGTCCCTGCCCATGGCAGGAGGGTTGGAACTTTATGATCTTTAAGGTTCCTTCCAACTTTAACCATTGTGCTAAATGCAGATTAGCAAGTCTGCATTTGCCTGATTATTGCAACAAACTTTGCAGCTACAATTATAGCTCAATAATGTGGAGTTGAAGGAATAAGTGCCACAGGTAGGACTCCAGAGTTAGTGGAATTTCTATGGATAATGGGATGTAGCTAGGGGTATGGGAGATTTCCACACCTCTTCTCCACCCTGCTCCCTACACTGAGGCATGTACCTTGTGAGAAACCTGAGGAGCTTTATTAGAGGATAGACACTTTCTAGGAGACACTTGCAAAGCCTCCGTAGCATGAGTTGGTGTGTGAAAGGCTGTGGAGCTGGATAGCCAATGGGCAGAGGACAAGAGTGCAACTGGAAAGACAAAAATTGGAACAAAGACAAGGTGCCCTCAGTGAGTTAATCAAGGGAGGAATCTCTCTACAGAGATAGGGAAAATACCAGTAGGACTGGAAAAAGAAGATAAGACAGAAATAGTGCACTGGGTAATTGGATGCTGGCCTGGTTACACGGGAGCACCAAGGATCACCTACACTCTG
The DNA here is from genome assembly GCA_004320125.1 of Scolopax mira. Lineage (NCBI taxonomy): Eukaryota > Metazoa > Chordata > Aves > Charadriiformes > Scolopacidae > Scolopax > Scolopax mira. Next base: position 64,102 of record BJBW01004837.1, read on the forward strand.
CCTAACAGTGAGGTTTTGCTGGTATCTTGAGTATTCCTATCTTGAGAGATTAAATAATGAAAAGGCACTTGGATGTTTGTTTTTAGACAGCAGCTTTCTTGTGTATTAAGACTGGCAGCCTGAGACATCATAAAGTCATTTTTTATCTTTGTCTCTGAATTTCAGATGTATAATTTTACTAGCTTTGCTATGGCTTTGAATGAGCTGGACAAAGAAATGGAGAGTGTCATTCCCAAAACTGACTGCCGGCTACGACCAGATATCAGAGCCATGGAAAATGGAGAAATAGGTAACTGCAGTTATTGGCAAAGGTGTTTTTATTTATTATTAAAACTGAGGCACTGGGAAAAATGAAATTCCACATTCAGGTTGTTAGATGAACTGTTAAAGTAGGTACCCCAAAAGATATATTCCTTTATGCTGCAAAGCTGTATCTCTTAATGCAGCCTTCTGCAGGTTGTGGTGTGCTTCTAGTGAAAGGTATCTCACCCACCCTCTACTGGCGCTGATGGGATGGAGTTAATTTTCTTCACAGCAGCTGGTGCTGTGTTTTTAGATTGGTGACCAAAGCAGTATTGATAACACATCAATATGTTCAGCAATAGCTAAAAAAATTTGCACAGTGTTAAGGCCTTCTCTGTTTCTGGAGTGGACAAGAGGCTGGGAGGAGATGCAGGCAGAAGACTTGACCCAGAATGACCAAAGAGATGTTCCATATTATGTAACATCATGCTCAGCAATAAGTTGTGTGTATTGAGGTGAAGTAGCTATTGCTTGGAGACTGATTGGATATAGATCTACTGGTGGAAGGTAGAAAGTAATCGCCTTTGCATCACTTTTTCCTCCTTTGCATGATGATTTTTTGCTTTTGCTCCTTTATTCCCTCCCCTAATCCACTGGGTGGATGGGAGCAAACAAGTGGCTTGTGAGTGCTTAGTTCCTGGCCAGGAACCCACCGCATCACTTACTTGCTTATGTTCTTCCATATAAGCAAGAATCTTAAACTTCACAATGTGATGCTTTTTATTTAGCTTTAGGACCACTGCTGTGCTCCATAGTCAAGCCCTGTGCTTGGAAACTAGTCTAAGGACAGAAGCTCGGAGCAGAAAGGAAGTATTTGCAAACTTTTCTGTTTCCTTCAGCTGGTGCAAAAGGAGTATTTTGATGTGTGAATTCTGAGAAATGCAATCGAAACTATTTAAGTGAAGCTGCAATGCCAAAAAAATGCACTTGATGCAAAATCATTCTTCGTCCTAAAAATAGTGAATTAGAAATACATTAGGAGACTTTCAGTGAGCAGAAATAGTGTGCTATTTTAGAAACCTTATAGACATTCTTACTATAGATGCCATAGAGTGAAAATTGTCTTTTAGTCTGTTGACATGTGACTGGTGTTAAATACTTTGACATGGTGTGGAACAGCTTTCTCCTGGCCCTTTCTTGCTCCTTTTCCTTTGGCATTCTGTGAACTAAAGCAGGATGGCCTGGTTTGTAGACTAAAAGCCTGAATGCTCTTGCTTTCTCTGGATTGCAAAGTTATTTGGGTAAGTCATGTACCTTCTGATTCAGTTTGACCTGTGTAATAATGCAGTGACTGTGACTAGTTCTGAAAAATAGTCCGAGGTCTAGGTATGAAAAACAGGCATAATACAGTGCAGTTGTGTGCTTTATTTCTCAGAAGCTGATAAGTGCTGCTTTGAGGCTTTTGAAAAAGCAGATCAGTGAATTCCCACGACCAGACTTTCCTGCGCGTACTATTCTTCTGTGGTCAGCAGGATGGACACACTTGGTTCATAGTATTTTCAGTAATTTGTCTGTCCAAACATGAAGTGCAAATAACTATGCTGTTAGCAACAGACTATATTCCTTAACTATATTAGTTTGTCTAGCAGAGAGACTGGGAATATGTGGAGTTTTAGTAGCTGGCAGGGTAACTGGGAATGACTGATTACTCTTCAAAAAATGATTCTCTCAAATACTTCTTTCTAAGATGTTTGTGGAATGCTTTTAGAGGATTCAAGTACAAAAAAGATCACCTTTCACATAATCTGTATCTTAGCCTGACTAACTCCTCAGACCATTCTTTCTGCCAAACAAAAGCAACTGTTCTGCTTGCTTGGAACCATGACCTGTTCTACCTTAGTGAATTAATAAAGCAGTGAAGGGATGGATGCTGTAGAGAGACAATTCTTTGTGGCTTAGAAATGAAGATTCAAAATCCCTTTTGATCAGGAGCTAAGCAGTAGCAACATCTTCCACAAACCTTAACAAGAAGCAGGTGGCCAGACTTCTGAAATAAATCCAGCATACCTTAGTTAGTTTCCTTATTGAAATAAATTCTAGGTGTGCCACCTCCTCTAGCTCTCATTTGCTATCACATAAACACGTTTTTCAGGGCCCTCAGGCCACGGATAAACATGTATTTAGCAGTCTTAAAGACAGATTCCATTGGTTGATCTTGTGCCACAGCTGGCCTGACTTTGTGCTGAGAATAATCCCAGAAGCTCTTCAGTGTTATGTGGAAAGCTTTTTAAATGGATAACTTTTACTACTTTCCTTATTTATTTGTTGGGTCAGATGAAATAATGTCCCTGTCTTTAATATTACACTTTGAAGTCTTATGTATTTTTATTTGTGTATTTTTATTCGCGTATTTTTATTCCTTCAAGATCTAGCTAGTGAAGAAAAGAAGAGGCTAGAAGAGAAACAAAGGACTGCCCGCAAAAATCGTTCAAAGTCAGAGGAAGACTGGAAGACGAGGTGAGTGTGCTTTGCCTCTGGGGGTGTATTTATATAAAGGTTTTGAACATTCAGGTTAAGTGTCAGTGATGATCCATGCTGATGATGGATCAGGTTTGGTGGTGCCACTGTTGTATTTGCAGACCTGGTCCCTGCAGGTTGTAGCTCTTCCAGAAAGAAGCATCAGGCTTAGTCTCAGTTCCTTCCCTCTCACTGCATGCACATCCATATTCAAGTACAAACCATGTTGTCTTTTCTCTTGGTTCTGACATGAAAAAGATGTTGCCACCGATAGCTGCCTGTGGGGACTGTTGTCACTGATTAATTTATAATTGCCTCACATTTGCATGCTTAGCCAAAGAGAGAAGGAAATGCTTCCTCCAGTGAACTTGATAGCTTACTGCCTGTGACTTCTCAGATCGGTTGCTGGGAATACTGCATTGCCAGTGCATACAGCTGTTCTCAAAGGTGGTGAAATGACTTTATCACCCAGATACCCAAGTCATTTTCTCCTTTCTGAGAGGATCACTAACTATACAGAAATAAGTTCACAAGGGATCTGCCAGGGTGTTTCCTGGGTTTTTTGGGTGGGTTGTTTTGGGGTTTTTTTGTGTGCTATAAGAACTCCCAAATGATCCCTCTCATACACAAGCTGAGTAGAAACTGTGGAAACATGACCAAATGAATCTAGTTTGATCACACACAGCCTACTTAAAACACAGTAATAATTTGGCAGAAAAAAGAAGGTAGGGCTAAACTCTCTAAAGCAAGCAAGAAAGCTTAATCTCTTCCCTATTAACTAGCTATCAATACACCCAGACACTGTGGATTATATAGCTTTCAAATGTCTGTTTGTAACTATAAATCACTTTTTTCTTTTTTTTCAAATGAAGTCACCCATCATCCCAGAGTCCCAGGTTTGGACATGTCTGCCTTTGTCTTTTTCCTGTGCCTGCTCTTCTGAAGTGTTTGGGTTGGTTTGCCCTAAGACTGGTAGAAAATAACATCTTTGTGATGCTTCCAAGTAAACATGTTAAGCACTGGGCAGCCTTGCACCTCACTCTTCCTTTCTTGAGTTCAGAATGGTTCTAACTCTCAAAGCAAGGGATAAGTTAAATTACGTTCTTCTGTGTGTCTGAAGTAGCTTAAGTTATAGCTCATGGCACCTGAAATTGGTATTGGAAATTGGGGAATTCCCAGGGGGCAGCTCAGAGCAGTGGTTTTTGGGGTGCATGGTTAGTGCAGACACCATTCACAAGATTCTTCAGTTGCTATTGTGCAGGTGCTGTAGACCTTCCCAGCACTCACCTGGAATACCCTTTAAGAACTCTTTGTTTTCCAGGATGTTTCTAAAACATTGTCAGAAAATTCCTAGTGTCTGATCTCTTTAGCAAGAATGCCAAGTGTGATGTGACTGTTTCCAAAGGATGAATGTAAAGTGTATAGGAAGACTTGTGCTTTGGGGAGGAAAAAAATGCATTCTGTGAAGGGAAACTCTCTCACCTGTTCCCAGAAGGTCAACTGTAGGTCTTAATCTGCAGTGTAATATCAACTCTCATGTAATCTGCTGCAATTTCCTTGCCACAGAAAAGCAGGCTTCTTACTTTGTCTAGTAAAGTTCCTCCTGGGTAAGACAATTCTCCAAAGTGCCTAGTGATTTTATTATTTTTTTTTAATTATTTTGAATCCACTTTAGAAGAGGGGTCTTGGTGTTTCTGAAGAAGGGATTCACGTTGAACGCTTAATGTTTCAGAGACTTAGTTTCAGAGTCTTGAGTAATAACCGGTTCAGTTCCAAAACACAACAGTGGTCTGCTGCTTTTGATGAAAATCAGTCCCTTCCTTCCCCTGTCACTTACCTGGCTAGATTATTAGACTGTTTTACATCTCCTGTCTCTCTCAAACTTGGTCCTTCCCATCTCCTTTTTCTCTTCCTATTGAAGTAGATGGTCCCTGGAGGAGGGGCACATTGTCCTGACTGGTGTAAGTGTGGAAGAGACACTAGTGAGGTACTGGGTGGCAAAATGCCTCAATCTGAGAGGCGAGGTAACTGTGCTTATGGCCCTGTCTCTTGGCAAATGCTGGGCTTTGGGCTCTGGAATGAGAAAGACTTCTGTCCTCTGTTGACTTCATTTCACTTCCCCAGGGGAGCAGGAAAGCCACCACAGTGTTCAGTTTGCCACCATGTGTGCCTCAAACCTTTTGAAGCCAAGCAAGACCTGCCTGTTAGCTGCCCTGCTCCTTAGCGTGGCACTGCCATGGTGGTGGCCTTTATGCTTTTGCTTTTTGAGGAGAGCAAGTTGTGTTTGGTCCGGATGTGCTTTAATTTCTGTTCTGAAACCTTATGGTACCCTGGAAGGGAAGAGCTGAGTCGAAGCAGGCCGCCTGCACACGCGTGGCTTACTTTGGTGAGTGTGTGCCCTGCAGTGAGGCCTATAAAGGAACTGGCTTGTGTGGCCGGTGAAAGGAATCCATGGAGCATATTAACCAGACAAACAGCTTCTGGCCACCATACGTGGCTTGGCAAAATACAACAGGAAGTTAAAATGCTAGAGGTCTGGTGCTGCGTGTGCTGATGAGGCAGAAAATCCAGTAGGGAAGCCCAAGAGAGAAAGCAGTGTTCATAACGGGGTGCAGGACGGGCAGGAATGAGTTTGGGAGAGGAAGGAGGACAGACTTCTGTGCTGTGATGATTAGAGAGGGTTGTACTCACCACTGGGAGGTGCTGGCCAGTAGTAGGGCCTTGTAAGTGCACCTTATTTTACAGATAGGCATCTTTATAGCGGGGGGATTATCTACACAGGTGTAATGCGTGTGTGTGAGTGCACAGTGCCTCCAGGTTAGGAAGGAAAGCAAGAAGGTGCTTCTTCCAGTGATCCCACCAACACCCACCTTAGAAAAAGCTTGCAGGTAACTCCATGCAGGAACCTGTTCTCTGCCCATCCCAATTAGCTCCCCAGTGCTCCCAGTGTAATGCAACACCCTTCAGTTGTAATAACCCAGGATGTTTCCTGTAGCCTGTGAATGCGATTGGCATCTCCACTGAGGGGAGCTGGCACACTTGTTCTGAGTTAACAAGGCTTCAAAAAAAACCAAGAGGAAATCTTGGGGATCCTGGGGAAATAATGCTGTTCTGTTTTCAGGACTGCAGTGCTTGTGGTGTTTACATGTCTTGCACAAACTGTTACTGCCTCTGCATGCCAAAGGGACTGTTCACAACTGCTTTGAAGTAAACTGCACCTGTCCTTTTTTTAACAATAGTCTTGACTACTTGAAGTGGCAAAATTACTTGAAGTCAGTAATTTCCCCCAGGGGACATTGAAGCGGTGTGGCAAATGGGGAGATCAAGCCACTGAAGATAGATCACTTTAAATTCACTTATGATTTAAAAACCAAGAGGCCTCCTGCAATCACAATAATTACTCTGAACAGTAAACTGCTGAAGGTGCAGCAAAGCAGTTCTGAACTTCCATCAAAGTGTTGTGTTAAATAGCTTCACTGACATGCTCTGTGTTTCCTTGCAGATGGTTCCACCAAGGCCCCAATCCCTATACTGGTACGCAGGACTGGCTTTATTCTGGCAACTACTGGGACAGAAACTACTTTAATTTGCCTGATATTTATTAAAACGCAATAAGGAGCCTGTAACTGATACAAATTAAGTCTTAATCTGTTTTAATGTTTTCCCTTGTTTTACTTATCTCCTGAAAAAAACTGACATGTTACCCAACAGAATATTCAGCATCTCCACGGTAAATCTGGTGGCCCATGATCTGTGGTCCCAGCAGAAGGGGAATAATTTTTCTGGCTGATGGTGGGTCCTGTGTGGACAAAGTTTAAGTCGCCACGGTTTCGAGCTGCCCTGTTTGCTGAATACACCTATATTAGGTTGTGGTGTCTGAGGAATAGAACACCTTGGGCTGTTCTGTGAATACTTTCTTTCGTAGAGAACATTGGCACAAGTAAAACTGGTTTTATTTATTGTGACATGGGAATGTTTAAAAGCACACACACAGTAATCGCAATATTCTGTTCTTAAATGAAGAAGGGTGTGTCACTTTTGTAAAGATGTAACTTTTCATAAAGTGACTTTTCTTTTACTAAAGTAACTCCCTTAAATCCTGAGCTCTGGTCGGAGATTCCAGAAGCCTTCCCATCTCTGGAGCATTAATGCAGTCGTTTAAGCTGGTAACATTACTCAGAGGTATTTATTCAATGTTTTGTGCAGTGTGTTTTGAATTTTGCTCTCCTGTTTTGCTACCAACCTTATGGTTTAAGGAATTAAGAGCCATTTAAAGATCTACGGATTTGATTTGAACTGCACACTAGTAACAGGTTTTAAAAGAATCTGTCTCATGCACTAGAAGTTCTGGTGCCCAGCACCACCATAAAAAGGCAAGAACCTGATCAGTCCGGGACCTGGTGGGGCGGGGGGGGGACGGGGACAGGACCTGTGTCTGTACTGTGCAAACTCCCTGGGAGGAAGTCTTGTGCATTTCAAAGGTAGTAGAGCACCTCAGTGAGGCCTCCTGTGCACAGCTGCGTTACCCCTTTTTCGGTGGGGTGCATTCAATCTTAGAGTGTAAGTTTATATTGAACTTCTGTGTACAGAGCTTCTCGAGGGCAAGCTGCTCTTTGTACAATATTTTAACTGCTGTCTGGAGGGTTAGTGTTAATTGAATAATTTAATTGCTACTAAATAAAGGCTTCAAAACTTCTTGCATCTAGTCTAAAGTGAGTGGTGTTTGACAGCGCTGACTCTTTTGGAGCAAGCCTACTCCAAAAGCTGCTGCCGGGGAGCTGCATGGTGTGGTGTGCTTCCATCGGCTCCAGGGACCTCCCGGCCCCTGACCAGGAACAGGCTGCGTGTGGGGGCATGGGGGTGGCTTTCTCCTTGAATATGCAGCGAGGCTGCAGGTCTGGCCTTGAGGGGGGACTACTGAAACTGTGAGGAAGGCAAGGAGATGCTTTCTGTTTTTATTCTGGGCAGAGATGCTGAGGCTTATTGGCATAGATAAAACCTTTGCTTGGGCAGTCTTTCATGCGAGGGCCTTGCTTCTCACAGCGAGCTGGAGATGCAGCAATGGAACACCTGCACTGGCTCCTGGAAGCCTCAAGCCTCTACCCTGGCCAGAGTTTCTTCTTAATTCCTGTGCAACTTCAAGTGGGCTTCTGAGACAGGTAGGAAGGGTCTGTTGGTTGGTGCTTCAGCAGGTCCCACAGCACTGAACGCTCAGTACCAGGCAAAACAAAGCATTCGGGTCCTGCCCACCCAGGTTCAAGGGGCAGGGAAAGCTTCCACAACAGCAATATTTCTTCTTTTGTTCTTCTGTTTCATAAGAACAGATTTATTTCTTTTTCTAGAACTGTACTTCAAGAGCCTGGCATGTTTAAGTGACCCTACCCGTAGTTGTGAAACCTCTAAAGCAAAAGAAAGGTACTTTTTCTTAACCCCTTCCTTGATGCATATCCTCAGCTGACCTCCTCCATAAACCCACGCTTGGACTGAATGGCCCGTGTCTGAGAATGGCTCCTTCCTCTCGTTGGACACGTGACTGTCCTCTGGCTCCTGATATCTGTGTGCAGCTCCTTCCTAGAGGATAACCCCTGTGGGACCGACTTCGCTTGGTCCCACTGCCCTGACCGGGCTCTGCCTGGCAGCTGTCACCATGGTTGGGACACGCTGAAGAACCCGGGGCTGCTCTTCAGTGAAGCAGCTGCAGCAGATGTGTCTCAGTGCTCGCCATTCCCACACACTCAGGATGCTGGGCTGTCCTCGGGAAGCGTAAAACGCACAGGGATGCTGTGCTAATTAACGACCTTTTTTGGAACACTTGCATTAAGTTACTTGATTTATTACAATGTAAACTCCATTCCCTCTGAACTCTTCCTGGCGCCCATACTGCATCTCTTCTCAACCTGTTGAAGAAAATAACATGAAGTCAGTAGAAAGCATGCAGCTGGAACTACTTGAATTGCTGCCTAAACACACTTGAAGGTGAGGGTATTTTGCTGCACTCTGAGTGTTACACAAATGCTGAAAGTTCAAGCAGCAGCCATAAAGATGTGTATAAATATGAGAGTAAAAATTTGGTTAGACTAAAATCAGAGCAAGATTAGTACTACTAACTGCAAAGTGTAAATGAGCAGAGACATTGGGTCTCATGTACGACAAGCAGTTTAACCACTATTCTTAAACCTTATTTTGAAAAGCATTAAATTAAGCTTTTAGAGGCATCTCCCTGTGTGAGACCCACGCAAGGAGCAAGCTTCTTCACGACTCTGTCCTGGGAATAGGGCCCGATTCTCTAGTTCCTCATCCTGCAGGAACTTTCATAGAATCACAGAATGGTTTGGGTTGGAAGGAACCTTAAAGATCATCGAGTTCCAACCCCCCTGCCATGGGCAGGGACACCAGACCAGGCTGATCAAAGCACCATCCAGCCTGGTCTCAGAGTAAATAATTTCTTCCAAATATCTAGTCTAAATCTGCCCTCTTTCAGTTTAAAAACTTTATACCTTTTATATCAGAGAGTGGAGCAATAGGACAGAGTCCCTCCCCATCTCTCCTGTAGGATCCCTTGAGGCACTGTAAGGCCACTATAAGGCCTCCCCAAAGCCTTCTCTTCTCCAGGCTGAACCACCCCAGCTCCCTCAGCCTGTCCTCACAGGAGAGGTGCCCCATCCCTCTGATCATTTTCATGACCCTCCACTGGCTCGGTTCCGGCAGGACCATGTCCCTCCCGTGCTGAGGACTCCAGAGCTGGACACAGTACTCCAGGTGGGGTCTCCCCAGAGCCTTTATACCTGTGTGCTTATCACCAGCTGGTGAGCCTCGTCTTTGCAGACATCACATCATCCAGAGGGATGGCAACCAAGCAAACATCGGGGAGGCAGGGCTCAGCCCTGGTTTCCTCTGTGGGGTTAGGATCGGGGCCTGCCATATCTGTGTCCTCAGCAGCTGGCCTGGCGACTGGGACTGGCACCATAATGAACCTCGTCCTGGCGCCTGCATCTTGCTGTTCAAAGGCAGCGTGGCCAGGAATGGGTTTCCAGTCCTGAGCGTTCAGAATGTTAGAGCCCACTAAAATGAAAGGTGGAGCATTTTCCCTCTTGCTGTCTTCTGGCATCACATAAACTGGAGCAGATACTTGTGACAGCCGGCCACATTGTTGACTCCCCCCCCTGGAAAGACGGGGAGCTGCCTGGTAATAAGAAACACCAGCTCCAGGAGGAAGGGAGGGTTGTGATTTTTGTCTCAAGTCACTTAGGCAATAGAGGGTCCACACATTAGAAAGTGGTGGTGGCTGTCCTGCTTCTCTGGATGTCATGGCTACAAAGATAAAAGTCAGAGTGCTGGTGTCAGGAGCAGTGAATTCCAGTCATATTGTTAAATCCTTACCTCTTAAACAAACACAGCCACGCTTGGAGAAAGCAAGCACGTTGGAGGAGGGAGCTGGGGTAGCAAACACCCTTTGGTATCTGGCTGAGACACCTGCAGCCTAGAAAAACAGTCTACGGCCAGTGCTCTGGCTCTGTTTGTGGCCAGGTTCTTCTGGGCAACCACTTGTCTGGTATTTCTGAAACTGAAATTTGTCAAATTCTCTTAAAAGTATAGGGTTTTTGCTGTGGTTTTTTGTTGTTGTTTTTTAAAGAGCCAATCTGAATTTACACATCTGCCACACTTCAGCTCTCCTCTACAAAATGCTTTGCTGAGACCTCACACCTGCACTTATTTCTAGGGCCTGGGAGGGGGCTTGGACAGATTCTGCAGTACCAAGGAAACTCGGGGCAGGGACCTCCACCCTGGAGGGTTTGTCCAGCTGGGCAAGGGAGGGTCAGGTACAGGTCATCACAGGAGATGAGCACCAGCTCCCACAGTGCTTATAGAGCTCATGACCAGCACTCATCCCACTCAGCCCAGCTGCAGAAACTCACCAAGCTCATGACAGCACAGGCAACCACCACCATTTTTTTTTTTTCCTAAATGGAAAATCTCCTAGGTCAGTGCTGGAACATGGAATCTTTCAGGGGAGGAGAGTCAAAACTAGGGCTCTTCAGCCACAGGGCACGTGTGTGACATCTTGGGTCCCTAGTGTCTGCTTCAGAAAACATGGCTTGTTTCGAGCAAGACCATTTGGCATCAATGAGCACCTTCCCATCACCTTTATCTGCATATTTGCCCCCAAGAGTCCTGCCCAAAGCTAGCCACATCTCTTGGAACAGATGGCAGGGAGATCTAACACGTGCACTGGGGCCAAGCAGCCAGCGTTGGAACAGTAGTTGTTTAGAAACCATCTCTACCCCTGTGTCGCACTGACAGAGGTGCTTTTCCATTTAGTGACCACCAATGAAGCTGTAGAGCTGGAAGCTGAAACAAGAAGATGACACAGAGACCCAGACTGTCTTACCTGACCAGACATAAACTTGCTCAGTTGATTCCACTTCTGCTGGAGATCCCGTTCTCCCAGGATGGCACTCTAAAGCATCAGCGTGCAGACCTACGGCTGTAGCACTTGAGCCCTGGCCTGCAGTTAAATGCTGCTCAATCTTTAACAGACAAGCTGTCTGGTCTACAAAGGGAATGATTATTTTCTGTGGGAACTGCTCTACGTACGATGCAGCCTCATAAGGTGGAAACTCTGCACTCATAATTGGCTCACCATCCCACTGCAGTTTTACGGCCTTAGTGGCTGAGGTGACCTCAGCTTCACTGCAGAAAGGCACAGCCTGCAGTGGATCTTTAGGAGCAGGTGATGGTGGTTGTGATGGTTCTGGTGTTTTCCACAAGGTGACTATGGAATCTCGGTCTAGGTCATCTGTTGAAAGATCAGCCTGGCTGTCTGAGGGCCCTAGCTCTCCAGCTATGGAGGACTGGCTCCACACTTCTGGTTGTGACCTAACAGCAACTACAGAAGCCTCAGCTGCTGGGACAGCAGAAGCATCTTCAGCAGCACTTTCTCCTGGTGCTAATTCATTCTCTGAGGTCTGAGAGTCTTCGTGAAGAGTCTGCACGCTGGTTGCCACATCCCTCACAGAACAAAAAGAGTCAGCGTTACCTAGCAGGTGGGCAGCAAGCTGGGTAGCCTCAGCAGGGACGTACACCAGTCCAGGTCCCTCAGGGGATATAGATGTAGGAGATCCAGGGGGGAAATTGCTTTCTGCAATGAAACTGGCGTTCGATGGGTGTTGAGTTACTTTGGAGCTATACTGAATTTCAGGTTCTTTAAGGAGCTGATCTTCCTCTGTGTCAGTACACTTGTCCTTTTGCCTGTGCTCCTCAGAAAAGAAAGTATCTGAGTGCTCTGTTGTCTTTTCTTCCAGTCCCTCCCTCACATTTTCTGCAAGGTAAAAAAGCACATAATGGCAATGCAAGAGCAACTGTTTCCATTTAAATAAAATGAAGTGATTTCAGCACCAACTCAATTCGATGCTCTATAGCGCATTTATGAGGCTTGCAGAGATAGAATAATTTCAGGAGAGGCTTTGCTGCTTTCCTATCAATAAGGGGAAAAAGAATTCAGAGAGCACCAGGACCACTTCAAAACCCAGGAAGCTTTAACAGTATTCCTGATCCCACAGCGATTCTTATCTACTACCCATAAACATTGCTACACTTACGGGTTAAAAGATTGAAGCTTTTACATTAGGCACATCTCCAGCTAGAAGATTGTGGCTTCTCTTTACAAGTTGTCAGAACTCTTTGGATCCATGCATATTTTAGATGCATAGATGGTGACATTTTAGCTTCCTCAAGAATTTTGATCAGTTGAACTAAAAGGTATCCAGGCGAAGAACAGGGTAAGACATGAACAAGTTTTAGATAGAGTAAAAAATGCCTTCTAGATTACTAAGAAAGGAACATAAAAGACTACGTGTGGGATCAAAACAGTGTTCCACCACATGGGTAATAAAATGCTCGGCAGTGGAAAAAAAATGAACAAACCAAGAGGTCTGTTTTCTATCATGATTAGCAAGCGTTGGCCAATATTGTAAAACCAGCACAGGAGCAGAAAAGAAGGTGAGTCTGATACATCATCATCACAGCTCAGCACTGGGCTGTTTGCTCAAGTCATGAACAGATGAGATCAGAAATTACGGGAAAAGCACAACTCGAAGGATGACAAAGCTAAATCCTCTCTGGAAAAGGCATGATCCTGAGCGCCATCCCAAGCCAACACAGACCCATGTATAATCTGATGTCAGCACCGGGCAATGACACAGACAAGAAAGGCTCCCTGGCAGCTACACAGACTTCGTAGCCACCTACTGGTGCACGACCAGTCCCAAGGCCCATGGTGGGGTGAGACTCCAGAGGAAACCAGAGGGTCAGTCCACGGTCAGGCAGGAAATTCCTGCTTTTGCAGCCACTCTCCATCATTCTTGAAAAATGGCAGTCAAGCAAAGTCCCCAGGGGCCAGAGAAAAGGGAGTATCGCACACATTTTTTTTTAAAAAGGTAATAAGGAAGACTCTCAGAACTACAGTCCAGGCAGCCTCATCTCTGTGCTTGGTAAGATCACAATACAGAACGTTCTGGAAGATATGTCAAAACATACACAAGACGGAGAAGCCCCTGTGGCTTTACCAAGGGCAAATTGTGCGTGACTATTCTAGTGGTCTTCTACAATGGAGTGACAGCATCAGTAGACACAGTAAGAGCTACGGATGCCACACACCTGGACTTCTGTAAGGCCTTTGATACAGCCTCCCCCAGCATTCTGGCTGCTGGATTGGAGAGAGATGGGTTTATGGATGGACTGGCTGATGGGTAAGGAATTGGCTGGATGGCTGCAGCCAAAGAGTTACAGTCAGCAGCTCAATGTCCAAGTGGAAACCGATGATGAGTGGTATATCCCTCAAGGGCCTGTACTGGGACCAACGCTATTTAATACCTTCATCAATGAGAGAGTTGAATCAAGTGCTTCCTCAGCAATTCTGTGGATGACACCAAGTTGAGTGGTGTGGTTGATTCACTAGAGGGACAGGATGCCATCCAGAGGGATTTTGACAGGCTTGAGAAGTGGGCCTGTGTAAACCTCATGAAGTTCAATAAGGCCAAGTGAAGTTCAATAAGGCCAGCGCACCTGGGTTGGGGCAATCTCCAATATCAGAACGGACTGGAGGAAGAACTGATTGAGAGCAGCCTTGCAGGAAAGGACCTGGGGGGTACTGGTGGATGAAAAACTGGACACAAGACAGCAATGTGCGCTTGCAGTCCACATGGCCAACCATATGCTGGGCTACATCAAAGTGTGGCCAGCAGGTCAAGGGAGGCGATTCTGCCCCTGTACTCCGCTCTGGTGAGATCCCACCTGGAGTACTGCGTCCAGCTCTGGTGTCCTTGGCACAGGAAAGGCATGGAACTGTTGAAGTGAGTCCAGAAGGGCCACAAAAATGATCGGAGAGCTGAAGCACCTCTGCTATAAGGACAGGCTAAGAGAGTTGGTGCTGTTCAGCTTGGAGAGGAGAAGGCTCCCTGGAGACCATATTGTGGCCCTTCAACATATTCAAAGGGGGCTTATAAAAAAGACAGAGAAAGACTTTTTACCAACACCTGCATTGGCAGGATATGGGGAAACAGTTTTAAACTGAAAGAAGATAAACTTAGAGTAAATATCAGGATATTTTTTTTTTTTAACAATGAGGGTGGTGAGGCACTGGAACAGGTTGCCCAGAGAAGCTGTGGATGCCCCTGAGGCTCTGAGCAACATGATCTAGTGAAAGATGTTCCTGCTCAGGGCAGGGGGGTTGGACTAGATGATTTTTAAAGAGTCCTTCCAACCTAAACCATTCTTTGATTCCACAATTATGCAAAAATTGCTGTGTGCAATTAATGCAACATGTGCAAATGCACCAAAATTCAGCCTTCAGTGATACTTTAAGTCACACTGCAGCACCGACCAGTCATTTCTACAATACTGGTTCAAAGTGGTGAAATCCGTGGCAGTTAGCTTTTTTGGAGGAGACCCTAAGCTAGGAAGAAGATAGTAGCCCTTTCTGCTCATAGCTGGAGCTTCTCTTCGTTGCTGTGATTACCTAAGTGGACAGTTTTCAATCTATAGACCAAGGCTGGCTGGTTCCAGGGCCACCTGAAACCCACCTTAGGTGGCCTTTTTGAATAAAGGGGTAATTTGAAGCTCCTGACACAGTAACCAGGCAATAGAGACCCAAACCAGTAGAGGAGAGACAAGCAGGCTGTGGGCTAGGCAATGCACCCATGTCATTGCTCCCACACATCCTTCAGGTGGCACCAGGTATTCCAGCCCTTACAGCTCAGAGCTCCCAGCACTTCCCAGAGGAATCAGCGTCCCTCCTGCAGAACCAAACAGCCTTTTTATGAACAAAGAGCTACAATATCTCTTTGCCAAGAATAGGCGCGATGTCACTATCTGCTTAGCGGGTGATAAATTGCACCACAGGATCTTAAAATTAAAATGATCAAAGCCACCCGGGCTCTCCTCTATACTCAAGGAGAAAGCGCAGCATCCCAGGGGACTAATTCTTAAATTAAATTTACATTAAATTAAATTCTATATTAAATAGAAGCAAGTGCTTTCTGGAAACGCCCGCCATCTCAATCGTTCCAGAACCTCCCTCCCTCTTTCACGTGACCAGATGCGGATGGGATGCAGCTCGTAAAAAGTAAAAATTATTCGCATCCATTCAGGTTGGAACATTGTCTCAAAATACATTAAAGGAGCAAGCAGCGACTATCTTACCGCTAACGAACTCAAATCTATGAACCAGTTCTGTTATATCCAGGTCTGGATGCCCTGAGAACAGAAGCAGAAATGGAGCTGGAGCAGGACAGCACCCTCCGATAGCTCATCTCTTCAGATGAAGCACCGGGTAGGAACAAACCTTTTCGAAAGCTGATGAGCTCTTGGAAATAGAGAGCAAAAAACTCAGTAATGTCATTCGGGTTGTTTTCCATGACAGCCTGGCTCACCCCCTCAAGCAGGATCTTAAGGCCATGTGGAATCACCAGGTTGATCATCGAAGACTGCATCTTGGCCTGCTCAAGCCGGCTTACGCTTTCTCATCTGTACAAACAGAACCCCTGGGCTGAGCACAAACCCCTCCCCAGCGTGATGTGTCCACCACCAATGACGTGATGGCAGCTGCCCATCCCCTGCCAAGCCATCGGAACCTTCCTCCATCCCCTCCCCATCACTCCTTTAACTTAGAGGGGGCATTTACCATTTGCAGTGACCAAATCCTTCACTCTCCACTCTGCACCTTTAGGCATCGGGAGACGTGGCCAGGGCGGGAAGCCAACTGGGGAACCGAGATGTGAATTCAAATCCACACCCTGAATCTCCTGTTTTTAGAGATAAAACCCACCAAGGGACACACGATGCACCAGAAAAGCCATTTGTGTCCACGCGAAAGGTTTACAGGACACTTCTCTGTGTCCAACCCCCCTCCCTCCTCCTCCTCCTCCATCCCCTCCTGTACTTGCTTGCTCTTGGTCCAGGCCTCCTGCTGTGGCCCCCGATGTCCTCACCCCACACCTGGGGCTGTGACACCCAGCTGGGAAGGCGTGATGTCACAGTGCCCATGTGCCATCAGCGCGGTGTGGCAGCACTGAGGTTTGGGGAAAAAATACGCAATTAAAATTCACACTGAGCAGAACACTCTGTGAGCGGGTGACACTGACACTTATAGAATGGTTTGGGTTGGAAGGGACCTTAAAGACCATCGAGTTCCAACCCTCCTGCCATGGGCAGGGACACCTCCCACTAGAGCAGGTTGCTCAAAGCCCCGTCAGCCAGGGGGCTTCCTTCCCACAATAAACACCTTCTCAGCATCACACAAGAACCAGAGCGTGTGAGGGACATGACCGTCTGAGCAGCTGCTCAGGGCAGGCAGCAGAGGGCTGAGCACCCATGGGTGCTGCCTGCCTCAGGAAGGCTCAGCACCCCATGAGCTGCTGTTCCCCCTTCCCACGCTGCGGTCAAACTCATTCCCACCTTCTGCCACCGTGGACTTGCAGACACAGAACCCCTCTCGGGACGCGTCTTGCCTTTGCCAAAAACACCCCTTTTCCTCCCCAGGAGCAGGCAGCCGAGCCAGACGTTTCTCCCCAGCAGAGGAGGAGAGTAACTCTGTGCTCAGTCTCAGGTTGAGGTGACTTCACACCATCCCAGGACACAACATCCAACACCCAAGGGACTTAAAACCACGTAACCCACTGCAAAACACAGCCCCTGAGAAGCCACGGTCTGCGGTGAGCTCTGGCAGGAGCTCCGACCAAAGTGGGGGCTGTAACCTCTCCAGCCACGGTGGCTGCACCCAAAGAGGAAGGAGCTCATTCCCGAGCGGGGCTCTGTTCACACGCAGCACCTTAGGGCTGCAAGGGCAAAACTGGAAACAGACCCCAGCAGCACCTGCTCTCCAGGACGTACTTTCAGAGGACATGCACGAGTTCATTTCCTGCTCAAACAAAACACGCACCACAGCAGGTGACTGTGTAGTGCCCTATTTTCAAGATTACCACCGACTGCGTTCCTGAGGATCAGGAAGGTGGGAAGATCGTGGGGAAAGCCACGATCGGGAGGCTGCTACGGGATAAAAGCTTTTATTCGCCAAGAAGGCTACAGATCAATCATCATTAAAGTTGGAAAACCATCATCTGCTTACCTGCCCGTGCCTTCCTGGCTGGCTGCACCTCTGCAAAAACCCGCGGGGAATTCCAGCAGCACTGCAGATTTAAGACTCAAGTCTCATTGCTGCTAAAGCATTTAGACTATCTACAATAGCTTCCTTTGTTAAGGAACGTATTATTAATAGGTCATTCAAAATTAATGGATCATTTTATCACTTTCAAGTTAGTTGAAACGTACTGGGAACGTATGTTAATGGTAACTCACCACAAAAATGCTTCTCCCGTTAAAGAATGCTTAGAAAGTAATTTCTCATCAAGAAAACTTCTCACAACAGCTCATCAGTCCTGGAGAGTGACAACACAGACTCTAATATTAAAAAAGTTAAATACGAATATGTGATGACTTACAAAATTAGGAAAAATAGCTTTGTTATAGAAAGAATAAGAATCACTTCAAGAAGATATATAAAGACTAGAAAATGCATCATTTCTGGAGATGGCATTGTAATCTGAAGTCCAGATTTCTGCACGGAGAGCACATGGAAGCAACAGGACTTTGTGGAGGCATCAAACATACCTGGGTGCAGAGGCAGCCACGTGGGTACTTGGAAACCATCCTCAATGAGCACAGATCAGAAGAGAACTCGTAAACCTGCTTCTTTTAAAAACTTTCAAAATTCTAGGTCTGTAAAGCTCTGCACAGCAAAAGCTTCAAATACATTTAAGTACAGACATCACAAACCACAGAAAAATTTATTATCAGACATAACAGAACAGAAGCATAAACCTCCTTAAATATCTAAAAAGGCTTCAGGCCCCAATATAAAAGTGTGTCTGTCTGAAACTTAAAAAGAGCTGTAGGAAAAAACATGTCTGGAAACTAATTCACCGTGCTGGAACTCAAATGTTGGTTTTGGAAGCCATTTAGAGTATATCCACCATCGGAAGCATACCAGGTACTTCCCCAAAAACTCTTGCCCTTTGGACACGGCTGAAGAGCCCATCAGCCCAATTGAAGGCTGCCCCATCTCCAGAAGTCACAGCTTCCAGACAACATGAAAATCTTAGAGATTAGACAGTTCAGCAAATCAAGCTCCCAGACAAGGCAGATTTTTCAGACCAAAAAAAAAATAAAAAAAGGATCAAGCCATCCAATCAGGTATTTCACAACAAGTTGATGAATCACACTGGTTGGGGGCTTGTGGGGTGTGCTCAGTTCTGTTCGGGTTTTGTTTTGTTTGTTTGCAAAGCTCTTTAAATTTTTTTTATTGCAAGCTCTTTAAAAATTTCAGCTAAACAGGCAGGAGAAGAGGACTTGCATTTATTGCAAGCACCATCTCTGTGTTTCTACCTGCCAGAGACTCCAGTGGCATTCTAACTGGGGCATTGCATCCATATACAAAAATCACCATTAAAATCTTCCCACTTTTCCTACCAAATTTACTCTATTTCCTCTAAAGTGTCTCTACACACATCCCTCTAACTCTTTGTCTTCTCCCTTCCTGGGGGCCTTTGCTACAAGTGAGAAGTATCTGTCCCAGCAGTACAATTATCAATTATCTTTTTTCAATAAACATATTGCTTTCAGTGAAATACTGGAAGGCATTTGTTACATAAATGGTTTTGCTCAGCAAAGTCTCACAGCTCTCTCCCCCTCCCTTCTCCTCTCAAATATTCAGCTCAAATGAGTTTCAGTTTTTTCAGTTCATTTTTTGGGTTTGTTTTTCCTCTTCCCCTGGGAGCCCCTCTGGGCATCTCCCACTGACAAGCCCAGATTGCCAAAAAATGACTGAAAACCCCTGAGGACCAGAGCTCAGCCCACTTGGAACACCATCTTGAAGAGGTCACATTAAAAAATAAAACCCAGCATTTTGGAAAAAAGCAGCACTGAAAAAAGTAGGGGTAACAGTAAGAAAAGTGAACATGAACTCCCCACAGCTAAAACACACTTGGGGTTAAAACAAGGGGCTAAACAGGTCATGAAAATCTCAGGTAATTAAGCAAAGAGATTCCAAGCAGAAGCAGGGAAGCAATATGCAACTCTGATATACACCTACCCTGGTAACCTATGCCAGGTCCAGTTTTGGTGTCCAAATGTACATTAAAAAAAAAAAAAAAGAAATGTTGAAAAATACAAATAATTCAGTATTTACGTTTGGAAAGGTTGCCTCAAGTTGAATTTTTTACTCTTGCAAGAAACTCAGTGTAGAAACAGCAAGTTCTCATGCTTTATGAATCCCTATATAGAATACCAATTTTTAACTGTTTTTAGTCAAAATAACTAGAACTGGAACTTGTCTGTTTATTTCCATCTTCTGTAAATTGACTTTTCCAGACAAAAGTACTTTCTGGAGCAGTTTTTCTAGCTCACCTCAAAATGTTAGAATGCAAGACAATATTGTATATGCATCTACTCAAATTGTAATTAGCAGAGTAACAATTCCCTCTCCTGCCTTTTTTTCTGAACTCTTAGTTTATATAAATATTTAATATTTATAATATAAACAATATAAATATATTTGTTGTACAGTTCCCTCAAGATGAAGGATCAGAGTGAATATAGCTGTACTTCCTACTCCTAAATTTCAGTGAAGCCTACCATTTCCATTCCAGGCTGCCCACAGAGCCCCAGTAGAGCTAAGGACAGGAGAGCTGGTCAGATGCCACTGGCCACCCAACGGCCCTCAAGGACAGCTAAGTATAAATTTACTTCTTAACGTTATCTTTAACGATACTTGCTTGAGGTTGCATCATTTTTCATGCAAGAAATTTTCATGATTGCTACCGCTGTTGATATTTTGTAATGACTGGAAAAGGAATTTGAGTGTCATTAAAGGCTGTCACCCCACCAATGGGTTCAATTATCCCCCTTGTGACACCACGTATGGCCCAATACCAACCTAATGCTTGCTCCTGTTCAAACCTCAAACAGTTACAGAGAAATTTTTAAACATGAGTATGTTGGAAAGACAATCAGATCATTGTGAATTGAAAAGCATTTCAATATGACATTTGGGGAATTTTATTTAAGAACAAAGCATAACTAGAATATGAAACAAGCATTCAAAGTCAGAGAGAGAAGAAATTAAAGTGCTTGCTTTAGAGTAAATTAGAAACATTTTCTCCAAAGGTGTAGGAGTACAGCAAATACAATTGTGTGTGGTTCTTTTTCTTTAGCGACGAACAAGTAAATTTGATGTCTTAAAAACACATCTTAAACCTCATTCACTTTACGGTTGATCTCAACATGTCACCTGTAACTCATTTTCTAAACCAGGAGACTAGAATTCTACCGGAAGAACAGAGACTGAGGTAATTGCTGACCAGGAAACTGTGTTACAGAGTCACTTGACACCCCAGAAGTTATCCCAATACTCGATATCATCTTGTTCAGGAGGCCACCAATTAGAAGACAAATGTGAGGAGCAAGGGAACCAAACTCATGTTCACATTTCTTTTAATTTTACTCAGAAATATAAAAGTGCAAGTTCTGTAAATTAACAACATTTACAGTACGTCACAATAAATATGCCACCTTGTGACATCTAAAAATTCTAGGGTTTTTTATCTGAAATGAGTCATATTGAGATAAAAACTGCATCAACATCAACAAAAATACCTGACCCAGTAAAGATAGTCTTAACGTATTAACTAGCAAGATGCATATTCCATTATTGCTATTAGACTATGCCTCCGAGATCCAAAGTATAAAACCCGATCAGTTTACACAAAATACAGTTGAAATTTTTCTCATCACAGGCACAATCTAACATAAAAAATAATTTTGACATTTACAATGTAGGAGATTCTCCTACAAGGGGAGGAGGGAAAAAAATTAATATAGAAACAGATAGTTCTATTTTAGTGATGATTTGCTAAATTCACAGAAAAGCTGCAATTTGCACAGAGTAAACTGTTATATGAATATATAGTGTCTTTCCATACCCACTCCTGGCCTGGCGAGAACAGCAGGCCCTTTAGTAAATTTACTACAGTTTTCTAGCTACCTCCAAGTATGTAGACCCCAGATATCCCAACACAAATCGCATGCAAGTGCTTTGTGTCCTGAACAGCCCAATCTCACATTATATTTAAGCAGTGTATTTAAAAGGAATTTTGTCAGTAACTGTACTGTTTCTAGCTATTTAACCAGAACGGACTGTGTCGCTGATTGCAAAACATCAGTAGTCAGATAGGACAAAATAAGATTTCAAGTACATTAAAGCCCATTTTTAAAATCATTATTTGAATTCTAAGTAGTCACTATATATATATATACAATATATTGTTTTCTAGTCAATACTTATTTGGATTGACCAAATAAGGTTGAACACTCATTTATGACTCAATATTACTGTCAAAGTTAAATTAAAAAAACAACCAGTGTACTATATGTAACACATCTAGATTATAGAAAAATAAAACCACTTTTTTTTTTTTTTTAAGAATTAAAGAGTCTCTCTTCTTCAGGAACTGCAACAGAAGCGTTTAACTGCTCTAGGAATGCCTTTCATAGCAGGAACTGTGTATTTCTAGAGAGAAATAGAAGTGTCTCAACCGTTTCATTCGGCCTCCCAAATAGGGTATTACTTTTCTCCTCCATTTCAGTCTTGCTTTAGATGCAACCTCAAAAGCAAACCAATGAAGGTTAGGTGTGGGCAAGGTCTAAACTTTGGCAACGTATTCTACAAAAAAGTAAGAAGAAAATAAAAAGCTTAAGCTAAGGAACTGTTTAAGGCAACCTGACCAAAGTAAAGATAAGGCTTTAGGATAACTATTTCCAAGGATATCCAGTTTTCTTAGCTTTGCAAAGTAACATAATTCAACTAACTTTCTGGTCAGATTTCCATTCATAAGCTTTTTTTAAAAAAAAAAAATTACCTTCCTAGAATATGGTATTATATGAATATAAAACATAAGGAGATACTGTGTATTACAAACAAAAGTTAAAAAAAAATTAAAAAGCTAGAGATGAGCACACAGATGGTCAAGTAGTAAAAATTATATGGTCATGATAAAAGTTTTAAGCTCTCTGAGGTATTTCAATATCTAAACATCACAGGTTTGGAATACCATATAGAGACGTAGGATATTGTGGTATTGGCATAACTACCAAAGTGAATTTTTGGTTTTGTGTCTTGGTTGGCTCTGATTTTTAATACCTTTAAAGGTCACTGCTATAAAGATTCAACAGCTTGAATGAAGAATATGTAAAATTACTGTATATGGCCTAAGCATTTTAATACAATATGCAGAACATTTAAGAGCAGAAGTAAGACCTGCCCACACTATAATTGCGTGTCAAACAAACTAAGTATTTGGTTGGAATGTACCAGAAGCAGAGATCCTAAATATTGACATAATTTACATCAGAAGTATGAGCTGGGTTGGAAGGGAAGGACTGAAAAATGGACAAGGATGTGAGGTTTAAAATTCACACATTAGTCATTATGAAGTCACTGAAATAAACCACTAAAATTTAGTAAGATCTGCTTTTTGTGTCTGAACAGTTTTCTTTCTCCTGTATTACTGGAGATAGCCAGTGTATTACTGGCTAATGCTTGAAGAAGAAAAAAAGTGTTCTGAACATTCCCACCTTCAACATTTACACCAATTACTTTTATTGTATTATTCTAATCAAACCAGAAGTGCTCCCCTGGGCATATTTTAGATGTAGATCTATTCTAAAAAATATTTTAGATGTAGATCTATTCTAAAAAGTAAAAATCACTCCTGCCAATATTGTTGAAGTAAATCATGTGTGCTTATTTAGGTTCACCCACAAAGTTACAAGCAATTGTGTTCAGCTTGTTTTGAACAAAATAAAAACTGAAGAGTTAAAAACACAAGGTCACTTAACCTTCTTCCTGGTTGATTTACTTTTAGTTAAAATTGTAATGTTTTATTAAGCAATACCAACTCTGACCATACTAAGCGAGTGTCTCTGGCACAAGTGGTTTTCAGAAGAAAAGCTGGTCTTCCCAACAGCTTTTTCTTCTGCTTCATCCTAAAGTGCAGAAACTGTGGGAAAGGATAACAAGACTTTCTGTCCATCACTGTGGAACAACTTCCCTTAGAGAGGCTAAGGCTGCGTGTATGCGGACGTGCAATCTGTTCTCAAAGTCATAGCCAGTAAATTCCTCCTGGGGAAGGAAAAAAAGGAAAGCATGTAACTATTAGCCTCCTTCACTTTATGATATGAAGATAATTTTATTACTAATGCTTAAGAAGTCATGTTACAAAACAGCCCACAGAAAAGAGGTGAACTGGAGACTGCATGTTGCAATATCCCCACATTACCCACAGCAACAGAATTATAGAAATTCCAAGACAGTGAAGAGAGTTCTGTGAAGAGTGAAGAGTTCTGCAAGTCCAAAAGCTCTAGAAAATCCCAACATGCCCAAGGCAGGAACCAGTTGGAACAGACAAGGAAAGCTGCAGTTTTGAAACTTTCTGTAGCCAAATTTTACTTAAAAAACTTAGCAAGGTTTTAACACCCCAGGAGAGCTCACTATCATGGGTTCTGTGCTATGACTGACCTAGAAACAGACATCTACATAACATACATAAATGCATTTCATTAATATATATCTAAATGATGGTGTTGTAGATTATAGGTGAGGGACACCAACACTTCCCATCCACTCCCCCTGCCCCAATCCCCCCCAAAACACCTCTCAAATGCCTGCATGTCAGAAAGATAAATTTGAAAGTGTCTTAGTTCCTACCTTGGCTTGGAGAAGTAAGGTTTTGCCTCTTGGCACAGTCTACAAAAGGTCAAACATTCTGTTAGAAATGCACTGCAAGTGTTAACAGAAAATATCTGAAGTATACAGCCTGGACAGTCCGGAATAGCATCTTTATCTCGAAAACAAGGTACCAAGCAAACAAAAATCCCCTCAAATTAGGAAACTAGAAATACTAATGAGGCACCCAAGAAATGCAGTATTAAGTATTTCTAGCCTTCCACAGAAAAGGAGAATTTAAATGCAAGTTGCTACCGATGACAGTGAACTACAACAATACACAGGGAAACAGATGAAGCTACAGATAAATGACTAACTGAACAGTAAGATTAATAACAGTAAGGTTAAACTTTCTTAACCAAAGTTTAAGCTATTTATTTACAAAACAAGGTACTGGATTTTATGCATTAAAAGTTGCTTCAGAAATCTCAATTTCAGATTCTTAAGGAGAAATATATGTATTTGCATATTAGTATTTACCACTGAAGAGCTCATGTTGTATTTCTTATGATACATTTTTACTTTAAGCCTTAGAAATAAATAATCAACTGCCTGATAAGAGAGAGAAAAATTGTTTTCTTATTCAAATATATCTGAATATGAACATATGTTGAATTACATTCAGTGTCTAAGGCGTCTACAAAAAAGTCTGTAAACTTGATGTAATCATATTAAAGTATTAAAAAACTTGATTATAATTAAGTTTAAAATAACAAAGATGATTCAGATGACATGCCTAGTCAAACATGCAATTATGAATAATTTTAAAGCAAAGTAAATTTAATATGCTTTTCATACTAAAATGCATGTACTTATCTATATCTGTTGCTCAGGTCTTGAATGTGCTCAGCCTCTCAGGCACATATGATTTATAAAAATCTTATTCCTTTCTCTTTCTTAACCATTATAGAGCTCTCACACGACACCTCAGCTAGTAAATGTTTTCTCTAAACAGCATCCACTCGCCTCTAATTCTAGCTCTTGCTTTTCCCCATTTCATGCCAATTTATTCAAATCAAGCATCGTTTACCATCTCAGTGTCTGAGTGCCATGAGAGGGAAACTCCTGCTTGTCCTTCACTTCCATCGTCCTTCACAATGGAACAATCTGAGGTTTGTTCCATTTCTCAAACACCCAGCAGGAAGCATGTTCAGTTACTGTTTGCACATACTGCAAATTTTTATAACTTAACATATGTTATCACCTATAAATTTTATTTAATTATCTGTGTAGTGGTATGTTGACTACCTACCCTAATTTAAAGAGATTAGAAATGGTTTACACCATTACCTCTGGATTGTCTAACAGAAGACAGCCAAGTTCATAGCAAGCATATGGCTGGACATATAAGTTGTTTTGACGGCACACTTCATCTTTAGCAGCTCGCTGAAAGAACTATACAAATTAAAGGAAAAAGAAAAGATAAAAAAAGATTGCAGTGATACATGAAAATTGACTTGATACTTAAAAAAATCCAGAAGTACTGTTCAACTTTAAACACATAAATTAGCTCAAAGCTAAAACGAGAATACATTAAAAATTTTCCAGTGGTAAAGATTCTTTAAGCAAGGATGCAGAGGTTTTCATTGACACTACTGTATCAAGGCAAAACTATCTCTTTGGATTTGTACCAAGTAATATATTGACTGTTTCAAGAGTTTTCCAACTTCATACTGAAAAAATACTAGATCTAACAAGAAAGCATCAGAGATTCAGTACATAGATTATTTAAGATATGCTTGCAATAAGCAGAAAAAAAAGAAAAAAAGATTTAAAGCCAGCAACAGGTCCCTTGTTGCTTATATGAATTGCATTCTATTTTGGGGAGGAAAAAAGTTTGCTCCAGGCTTTGATCTGTGGGCATGTGGCAAAATTACTCTTGGATATATGCTAATAATCCTACCTCTCAGTGTCTAATAGGTCTGGAGGAGAAGCAGCAAACCTGTGCTTTTGAAATTTCCAAGTTATTGTTATTTAAAAATTGATTTTTCTTTGTTGAACAAAGTAAATCCAGCAGAGTCAAGAACTCTTCCATTCTTCTTTCCAGCTTCCCTTTAACTCTGTCTCCTACAAGCCACTCTAGCTACCACATTCATTCAAGTTTGAATGAAGACATGCTAAACAGAAGGTTTGAAAAGAACCTAACACTGTTGCAATTCACAAAGCAGTATGATCAACAGCACTTAAAACTAATGGCTTGCTTAACACTCTTACTGAACAATATTTACTGTTTAACAGAATAGCTCATAAAATAGGATTAATGGTGTAAATTATCATTTAACAACTTACCTGAACAGCATCTTCAGAATTTCCTAAGCATTTGTGTATGGCACCAAGAAGCAAATTCCTCAAACCAACAGCTGATGAATCATCCACATCCTGACAAGCTTAATGAAAAGATTCCAGTAAACAAACAAGACAGATTGAAATCCTTCCTTAGACAACAGTTGTGGTCTACGGTAACTTTTAGTCTGATGATTAAATTTAACCAGAAAAAGGAGATGCTAGTAACATTAATATAAAACAAAGTAATTTAGTTTCTTTTAAATACAACCCATTTTATATGAACCCCATCAAGTAACCTGTCACTCATGAGAACAATTTCTAACAGGAATGAATGGGATGAAGAGAAAGGTAGTTGGTGTGCTCCTACAAAAAGGGAAGGATCTGTTTCTCTACTGGTCTTTGAAATATCCACTAAAAGGTGAAGCTAAGAAACAATCACCACCTCCTGGTGCTATGGGAGACTGGGCTGTCCCAGATACTGAAAGAAAAATACACAGTCCAAATTACAAGGAGCACAGGGCAAGCAGTTCAAACAAAGCTGATTTGTTCTGAACTGAAACAAAACGACGCACAAAAATCAGTACTGGACTTAAGAACTTAGACTAGGATATTTTGGCATCACAATTCTCACCACTGAGAGGATAAGGCTTATTTGCCAGACCTTAGCTGGTCCACAATCCAGGGACAGACTGTGACTCAGTTGAGTAGTGCTCTGTTCCCAGAAAGTACTGAATCATGATGCACGTAACCATATCCAGATGAATCAGGGTCCATTTTGATCGAGCTTATTAGCGCCAGCTCTGTTAAATAAGGGCTAGTTCCATGAGGAGCTGTTTGTACTTGTCTGCACCATACCAGAAAGGCTGAACTCTGGGGAGACCTGCAGGGCTCTTCATCCCTTCAGAAGAAGCTGAACTGCTGTGCCTAGAGCAGTAGAGCTCCTTTAACTTCATCTTCTGCTTCATCTCATAAACCCTGTCAGGCCTTAACTAGCTCTGCATTCACAACACTGTTAATCCACAACCCAAATAATCCACCTGTGAATAACTAGGAGTTGGATGCACAAAGTATTTGGCCGCTACAAAATACACAAGGCTGTCAATCCCGCTTGCATTGCAAGTCTCAAGTTACTTGGCATTTTACTTACAGAGATACATGTGGATACAAATTAATTCCTGTATTTTCAAGTTCACTTCTTGCCCTGAGGAAAAGCCTGGAAACTCATCCCAGCAAATTACACACCAATTATTCAAGAGAAGAGAAAGCAAATAAAAAAATAAATGCCCTATCATCTTGTCATTCTGAGACACACGTAAGATGCAGCGACAACACTGTGACTGGGCAGAAAATCTCCAACCAGGGGTCCCTGATGCAGACACATCTGTCAGTGTCATACTTTACAAGAAGAGTAGAAGAGTTTTAATCTGTAATGCTGTTTCACGTGAAAATGTGCACCACCAGCTAGAAGCTTATAGGAGGCAGATCTATGCTGCTTCTGAGTGTGCAGGAGAAAGTGTGGACTCTTTACAGCCTCTAAAGCTGATTGTTCTGAAGGTTAATGACAGACCATTATCTTTGGTACTAGAAAACCAGGGACTGAATGCAACGCACTGTCATCACACAATTTAAATGGACATATTATCTTATAGCCAGAACAAAACTAGTCCCGACTCCTGACTTAAAGCCTGGTAGTTTTCTTGGTTAACATAAAAATCACATACAATCCCCAAAAGCTCACAATTGCAGAAAAAGAGGAAGCATCTCTGTGGCAGACAGTTTTTGTTTTATTTCCTAAATGATCAGGTAATAACCTGAAACTGTTTGCAGAATGCTAACAAGACTGACAGCTGGATAGAGGGAGGAGTATTGACAACTTCATGACAGAACACTGTCACAGTAAGCTTCGTGTGACAGACATCCACAGGCATCCGGAGACTGACAAAGAGGCAACCATAAAATGCTCCTTTCACCACTAAAATGGTGTCCAGCAGTTAAGATAACAGAAACCTTATCATGTCATAGACAACCTCACAAGATATGTATTTCCTCTTAGAAGAAAACTGACGTGCAGAAATGAACTGGTATTTTTATTTTTTAATTTCGTAGCTAGGTTTAAATGAGTTAAAATTTGCTCAGTGACTTTGAACAATAGGTATCACACTGTTGTATCATTTTAAACAATGGGCAAACACAACTGATTATAAAAGGGAACTACACACAGCAAGGTAGTTAAACTTCTCCCCAAACCCTATAGAAATTGTAAAAAAAGAAGCATTAAGCTGAATCTCGATGGGTCATTATTCTATTGTTACTCAAACTGTTTCGTTATTACACACGCACAGAGGCTTAAATTTTTATGATGCAATAAGTTACTCCACACAACAGGAGAAAACTATACAGCTCATTTAAAAAAAGTAAAGAAATAAATCAAGGAACCATATTATACCTTGGCTCATATGCTGTAAGTTTGAGAGGGAACAGTTTGGAAGGGCTTTCCATAAATACAATACTTCAATAGATGCCAGGACACAGAGCTCTTTGGTCGGCATTTGTTTTCTAAATCTATCTGCCTGCAAAGTGGGGAGAAAGAGGGAAGAGAGATCTGTCATCTGTCCTTTTACACAGAACACAATATTCACAAACAACATATCACAAACGGTAATTCTGTTTCATGAAAGCATCCAATAATTTTATGAAAGTAAAGTTGTCTGTAACTTAGCTTAAAGACTTTAAGACTAAAAAGCAAGATCTTTCAATTAGTTTACAGGTTTACATACTGATCAAGATTAAAGCTTCCTTGTATGCAGCCTACATTTGTTTTATTGTATTTCACAATCCCAAGTACACACTGACTGGATGCTCAAACAGTAACATTTGGGAGTTGGGAGACGTCTCTGAGACAACTCCCAGCTTTCAAAAACAACTAAGACTTTGACAGGACAAGATAAAAAGGAGTAAGAAAGGCAAAGCTAGAAGGAAAATTACCAAAGCAACTACAGTATCATGCATTTTTATTTTTAATAATTACTTTAGTTCTAAATTGAATAGCCGATTCACATTTCTTTTGCTAGGTCCTTAAAATACATGACACTATTGGTTTTCCACCCAAATCCTTCCCACTAGTTCTACAGAAGAAACACGGGAGAAAACAGATACATCCTTCAAAATAAATGCTGGTAAAGAATCCAACAGAATTACCATGTGTAATTACTGTACTGTACCAAGTCAGCCTATGCTAAACCAAACCTTTTTCACAGAAAACTGTTCAATCTGGTTGTTTTTTCTTTTGAAAAGCTTCTGAACTTCCTTAAACACATTCTGAGCACCATTGACATCACCAGTGGCTCCTTGACACACTGTACAAACACAGAAACAAAAATGTGTTAACACTACCACTATAAGAAACTAGAAAAAATAAGATTAGGTATCATAGAGTCACAGGAAACAAAAAAAAAAACCAACCACACTCACTTCCAGAAAGGATCTAGACTGGAGACTTGATAAACATGCAAATCTCAACTCTTTCTGGTACCCTCTGCTATCATTAACAAGTCAGTACTTGTTTTTCATATCTTTAAGGATTTATTTATAAAATCTTTGCAATATACTGTTGTATGACCTGTCACCACACCAACAATCATAACTGTATCTACATGCAGAAGGAGAGGGAATGGGGGTTGAGGGTGTGGAGAAAGTAGTCATGCATATCCATGTGTGTGCATCCGAGTGTACGTTATATAAACAAACAAAATTATGCAAGCCAAGCCTGGCATAAAACTGCACAGCAGCAGGCAGCATGGAAAGCACTATGTGCACTAGTAAGTTTCCCACAACAAAACAGTGCCAAAATTTATCAACATCACTGATTTATCACCTATCCAACACAGCCAACACACTCACCTGCTGTTAAATAAGCATAGTAGCACTGTGACCACCTGGATTCATTCTTAAGCCTTTCAAAGGACTCAAACGCATCTTTGAAATTCATCTCTATCATGCTGCACCAACCTAAAAACAAGACTAATTTAACTTTAGAGAAAGCATAGTAATTCAAATTTGGAGTCGAGATTACCAAAACACCCAGTCTGTTACCACAGCTGGAGCTAGCTTAACAATTACACCAATAACTGGAAAAAATTAAAACAAACCAAATCAATGACATACTTTTAAAGCCCGATTTAAATTTCCTGGGAAACATTGAATTATAAGGTTCCATGCAAAATAATGAATCCACCTCAGAGCAATAACAAATCTATAAAGACACCAAGAGTTTTTTTTTAATTTTTTTTAAAAATTTCATAGTATGCTGAAAATCAGAGCTACTACTTGGTCCCTTATTTTTCTCCCTGTGACAAGATCCCTTAACAAGACAAATTTAAAGCTTGAAGTAACATATCTTCTCCACTCTAAAGACTTGTATGCAAATTAAGAACATATAGTGTACATTGCTATTGACAGAAGGAAATGGACATAAAATACAGGTCCTGCAAACTGGGAAGCTTCACTAAACTATTAGTTTTTGGCACAGAAATGGTGATTACACAGACAAATAAAATGAATTAATTTCTCTTTTTAAATAATATTCTGTAGGTGAACAGTTTGTCCCACGATTCTATAGTCTACTCTCTGATTTTGCATCACCTTGAATTTGCAGAGAACTTTAAAGTTATTAAAAGTTGTTGAATTCTACTTGCCCAAACAAGAATACAGGTTTATTACTACAATCCATCCAAGACAAAGGCCAGTATTCTAATATCTCTTTTTAAATCCTAATAAAATTAATTCAGTTTGTTTACTGAAGTTACTAGTCTAAATTTGAAAGCAAGCTATTTAAAATATAAACATAGCCAACGTACCTATTTCATATAAGCAGACATGTTGGATCTCCCTTTGGTCTGTTGCAAGTTCCAAAGCAGTATGAAATGAGGTCAAGGCACTATTGATTTGACACTAATAAAAGTCAAAAAAGAAAAAAAAAAATCAGATGTCTGAAATTTAAAATTTGGATAATTTGATTTTGATAAAGAAAATATTCACATTTCTGCTAATAAGTATTGAAAAATAACTATAGGGTTAAAAAAAAAAAAAAAGAAGTGTCTTACAGCTCTGGTGTGATTAGATGAAAGAGAGGCACTCTCTTTCCTCTCCCATTGAGAGGAAAACCTCAAAATTTATTTCAGACTCTAGATTATTTTTAAAGAGATAAGAATCATAATGAGAAAAAAACCACTACAGAGCTAACTGTTTGAAGAAGAGCTAATAGTCATTCAATATACCAGTTTGAATGGTATATTGGTTTGGCCAGTTTCTCTTCTCCCAGTGCTTTCAACCTGATCACTTTTGAATGAAAGTATGGGTAAATTATGACAGAGCCTTTATTTACAAAGATTAACAAGCATCTTAAAGAGGTCCCATAGTGAACAGATTTTTCCATATATTTCATACTCATGATATGAAACATAATACAAAAGCCAAATTATAAGAGACAAGGGAAGTAAGAATCACTAATACAAAGAAATTCAGACAAGAATGTGAAGTGTTTCCTTGCAAGGTACAAACAATCAGTTCCACCATGTGTAACAGTAAAAATTAAAACATACAGTAAGGAACTTGCAGTCTGAAAGTCATGTAAGAGAAATGTCGAACACTACAAAGTTAAAAAATGCAGGGAAGAGGAAATAGTAGGAGTTCAATAATGTAATAACAATCACCAATAACATTCAGCCAGTTCAGATCATCTCTCAACCTTAACAGTCAGTGGCTGTATTCCTTCTCTTTGCTATTAAGATCGAAATCATTGGGTTTGTGCATTAAGATTTGAATAATCTCATTTCTACTCTTATTAGTCATTCAACCTTTAAAAGTCACATATTTTTAGCAACCGCCAATAAAGTTTAACTTTCTGTACAATAACGATAGCTTCAATGTTTGATTTTATTTATTTTTAACTATTTCACCTTTTTCCACATACCTCATAACCACTTCTAAGTAATAGTTAATGGCCTACACCCGCTTTACAAGCTTTCCTATATTTATTCTCACAGATAATTATAATAATTTATACAGCAGAAGAATATCTAAGCCACTCTCTGCTGGCTAAGCACATAAGTGAAAGAAACCCTTGAAAAAGGAAACCTGTCATCTACACAAGCATAACAATTCAAAAAAGTGTTGATATCTTAAGACCATGCACATATACAGAGCTCTAAAGTGATTTTATTAGATTTTCTTTTTTGTCTCATGAGGGAAACTGTTTATGTTGCTAAAGAACAGTTTAATCATAAGTCATATATATTACATCAAGACGGTACAACTAACTGCCAGCAAAGGGATCCACAGTGGTACAAATGTAATCACTGTACATCTAGAAAATAAAACAGTCATTAGAGTAAGATGCTTGTTGGCGTGAAAGAAGAACGCACTACACAGAAAGACAAGTGAGTTATATTTGCCCTCAAAATTTTCAGGGAGCCTGAGCAATGTGCACCTTGTTTATACAGCACCTTGTAGCAGCACATTCTCTCCACTACACGTTACTCCACTGATGCTGCATCACCCCAGCAAGACTTCCTGGAAAATAAGTGTTACAAGCCCAGTCTTACTGAAAAAAAATAAAACAAAATAAAATAAAATGGTCTTAAAACTTTATTTTTGTGCTCAGAAGTTCAGTAAATGTATGTTTTGCATGCTTCTGAGGAAAATGCAAAAAAAAAACCCAACCCTACAACTAAATATTTAGTCCTCTGTGAAGATACTTTGCCTTCTAAAAACCTAAAACCCCTAAACATTTGAAAATATAATTCACTTATTTTAGGGCATGTTATTCTATACAATGACTAAGAGCAATTACATCACTCTCTGTGATGCCATACACCAGCCTGGGGCAGCACATGAAATACTGACCATCCAGAATTATACAATTCCAGTTAGTGAAATAGTCAATCTATAATCCATTTCTGTCTAAATCTATCAACTGTTTTGACATCTAAGTTTTCCTTATGCATCAAGCACAGTAAGTATGTTCCAGAGACATCCCTTAATAATTAAAGTTTCAATCATCTCCAGGGATTGTGACAACACGCTGGACTATTAATTTCTACTCCTAGTGTTAATTCTTAAAATAAATTAACTGCTAGCCATTTACTGTTTCAGAGAAGAAACAGAAAGAATTATAAAGTCCCAAGACTCTGCAAATATAACATCATGGATGACACTTTAAATTGTTTGTTCTTGATATTTAAAAAAAAAATATATATACACACTTGTAACTCCTTCAACGGGCAGCACTCATGCCTCTCTTGGACGCAATACAAAGACAAAAAAAATTCAATCCATAAAATGTGTAATATGGAGAACAACATAATCACAAAGAGGATTATTAAAGCTAATAGGACGACCATAATCCTACATTTCTTGACTTCAGTTTAAAACTAAAACCACACAATAAGCATCTACAGACCTTATGGAGCCAAAGCAGCTTCCCAAGCCAACACACGTTTCCCCCAGAGCTGTTCTGAAATTTCAGGATACTTTCCCTCTCCCAGGACCTCTCTATTCTCAATCAGCTATGAATTGAGAATTCAGAGAATCAGCTCTCATATGTACTATGAATTTGTACAGCTTTCAAGAAGTCATGCTCATCATTAAGAGGAAACGAGCAAACAATATCTAAAAGGGGACAACTTACACTGGAGGACACTATATGGAAATTTTAAAGCCTGTATTTTCTACTCGTTAACATCCCCCTATTTTTCCTAGACATGCCACAATATCAAAAGAGAGTAGAACTAGGATTCTGTATTTTATAGCCCAGAACATGTAAGTAGATAGGCCAGCACAATTCCTGAAAATAAACCTTGATGTTACACAGGCTTGGAAAATTTCTTTCCTTAAGACATCATTGTGACTTTATTCCAGACAATTCATTTAAGACTTTTCAATGCTTATTTTCATACCACACCCTCCCACCTCTAAATACGAATGATACCTGTGATACCAAGATATCTACAAAAGGTAACTCAAAAAAGAGTACTTGTGGGCAGTGTATTTAAGCCCAGAATACCACTGCACATTTTCATGAGCTGGCACATCAAACACCCTTTTGCACATCTGACTGTCACTGGTGCTTTGCCTGTCAGCTGGAGTATTTGGTACTTTTTCATTCTGACTCTTAACATGTACCTATACCAACTGAATTCTACAGATAGAGCCTCAGGACCCAAATGTTTGTCCCAGCCCCAGAAATTTCTTGTTGTTTACATATACACACCAGGAGTCTGTTCCTAATCGTAGAGAAACAATCTTGCCCAGCTCACAGTTTTGTCAAACACCTAGTTTTTGCTTTTATTCCCTTACTGCTCTCCATATGAAGCTATACATTTATTTAACTATTTCTGAGTGGGGCCATTTGTACTATTTTAAAAAGTAGATAGAGATTTTTAAAAAGTGTTGCTGATTAGGAAAAAAAAAAAAAAAAAAAAAAAGCAAGCTAAAAAGCAGAAATACATAAGATTCAGAACACCTCATTTTACTCTGTCCTCTTCCAGGCTACCACCATCTTTCAGTACTGGCCACAATGCCACTCTTGAATAGTCTAAGTCAGAGTTTTAATAGTAAAATGATATTTATTAACATAATTATGTTAGACAAGACACATGTAGCAGACGGATGGCAATTTTCACAGCAATAAGAAAGACCCAAGGGTACAGCCAGAAATTCTGCATTTCAGACTAGGGGGTTTCAGCAGCTAATATACTTGTTATATTTTTAACTACCTTCTAGGCACAAGTATAAAACATTATTCTCACTTGGATTTAGTAGATTAAGCTTACATGAAACATCACTAACAGCTTTAGTGGAAAACATTTCGGAGATAGAAATAGTCAGACATTCACAAAGAAATACTTGTGAGGCTGGAATACATGCCATACAATCACAGGTCAGCCACAGCAATAGTTATGCCCATCAAAAAGAGTTTAAGTGAATTATGTAGAAGTCAGGCAAAACACTACTTTTGATAGACAGTCTCTTAACCTTTTTTTTTGAAAAAGAGGCAGCCTACCACTGCAACCTTTAACTTTCTAGTACACTTTCATTCCAGCCTTCCCGATCACCATTCTCTCCTTTCCTTCATCTCATTCATTTCAGTAGCTTCCAAATGTTTTCGGACTTCACGTCTCATAAACATGAATCTGGGAGAAAAGTTCAAAGATATTTTGTCCACATTTATAATACTTTTAAGGCTACTTCGTAGAAAACTGAAGTATGTTAAGGCTTTTATTGACTAGGATTCAAACATGCTTTCTGGAGCACAAAGCACTATACAGTCACATGCTCTTCGGCCCTGTCACTGTGAAATCTTCCTTCCTTCTCAACTGCCTTCCTTGGCAGTTTCTTTGTCAGATTTGTGTCTCACTGTCCAGTCTTGCACTACTGCTTCTGCCGTTGGATCAGTTTTGTTTCCAGGTGCCCATGGCTGCACTGTACTCCTTACTGTTTCTTTTCCATAGAAAAGAAAAACCATACATACATATATATACCTGTGCATGTATGTGTACATTAGCTTATGTACACACACACTTACTTGCTAACAGTAGCTGAAAATACCATCAACTGAAAGTTACACAAAATATGTGTCTGTAGAATCAAAGGCTATAAAAAAAGCCCGACAGACTGTTAGTAGGCTCTAATACAAAGCCTACAATAACTATTATTGATTCTTATTCACAGAATACACCAGCTCTTCTGTTTAACAACATATAAGCTGCCTTTCATCTGTGTGCAACTAGATTTTATCACAGAATGGTTAAGAGATTACAGATGTTTAAGGACAATAAAACACCCAAGCTTCAGATGAAGGTCTAATTTAAGTGCTTACAGGTTAAAGCAGAAATGTACCAGTTTCACTAAGGCATCTCAAAATAATATTCCCATGCTTGGTGGAAAAAATTTAAGCCTATCTGTGCATTAACAATATCAAGGAAGGCCATATAAGCTCTTCAGTTTTGCAGGAGCTCCATTCAGGCTCCTTGGAGATGAAGTGGAAATTACTACTCAGCATATTAGTTTGTGATCCAAGTGTATATGCACACTTCTGCTTCAGAATGTACAGCAAGGCCAAAGCCCAGATCTGGAACACATGTAACTACCAGTGTACTCTGCAGAAACCCAGTACAGCTCCCTGTGCCACTGCCACCAGGCACTCACCGAAACAAACAAAAAAAAAAACCCCAACCAGCAAAACAAAAAAACAAAACCACCAAATAAACAAAAACCAGGTTCCTGAATGGAAAAGCTCTCATGCAAACAAATACATGCATATGGACATTTAATTCATGTTGGCATCCAATAAGCTTTCTGCTGACTCAGGGTATGTCTACATAACCTAATGCATAGCATTCTGCCAGCCTCAGCTAACTAACTGCATTAAGGCAGCCACGCAGTCTGGCACAAACTGTGTGGCTTGGAGCTAAACTTCAGTGTCTACATACAGTGTCTTTTAATGCACAAACACTCTACAATAACAGGTAAAGAAATAAATACTTTGAAACAGAACAGTATACCAGAAAGGGACAGACTATACAAAACCAATACTCACCCCAAACCTATCTTCTGTATTTACATGTACAAACATATACTCAGTTTATTGACAGCTATGTTTACAATTTTGCTCTAGCTTGCCTTTTAAACTCAGAATACTCAATAATAGTTGAATTTACAATAAACATGATAAAAAGTTCCAAACACAAAGTCATACTCTGGCAAACAACATATTTACATTTTTTGCTCTACTTATGTTCATTTTGTAGCTTTTTCCTAACAAATTTGGTTTTTTAGCACAAGAATGGAAAGTGCATATAATTGAACAATGACCAGTAAAATCTTTCCCACTCAGAAAACAGCAATACTTCCCAAAGACTTCCCCATCTTGTCTGTCGCAGTGCAATTCCCCAAATGCATTTGTTTTCAGAAAGACAGCAAAAGAAGAAAACCAAACCCAAACCCCATGCAAGAATATGCCTGTAAAATGTGACAGGCCACACACAACTGTTCTGCTCCTGTTGCTACCTCCCTCAAAATATTACACTGCATTTGAGAGAGTTAACTGCAAATCCCAGCAAAGAGTGACCGCCAGCGTTAAGATCTGGATTAGCTCTTGTAATTGTGATGTTGAGATGAATGGTTTGAACATGCTGGGTTTGTGCTTTTGCGTTGGGTCTTCTTGTTAATAGAATTGCTCCGGAAATATTCTGATGAGAGCGGCAGCCGGGAGCTGAGCAGTTTGAAGTGCTCATCATCACTATCTTGTATTATCACAGATTCTTAAAGTGTAACTCAGCCATAAGCCATGAGGCTGCTGCAGTGTTTGAATTATCACTCTGCAGCAGCATTCACAAACTCATTTTTGATGAATACATTTCTGCTTGGGTCAGAGCTCATCCTTGGCCACAGAAAACATCCTGGTTTAACATCTTAAAAGCAAAAGCAGTTATTTGAGAGAAATCTAGTGCAGAGAATTAGCTGTATATGAACAATGCATAAAATGAGAAGGGGAAGATAAATGTTATGTACTCAGCAGATAAAACTCAGACTTTTAGCTTGACAAGCAGAACTGAAATAGCTATTTATACCACAAGAAACTCATGAGTGACCAAAAGCACTTCCTTTTAGCATAGAGCTCCAAATGTACCAAGTAGCTGAAAAAAAATTTAAAGTGCCAGTAATTCAGATTGAAGTAGTGGAAGAGCACGTTTGGCATGTGAACTTGAAACTAGGAAGGAATTAATCCTTTCTTCTTATTTATATTTCCATGTATCTTTAGGCATAATTTGCTGAAGCTTGCACAGATCATTCACATCAGAAAAACATAAAATGAGGAAGAGGGGGGAGGAGGGGGAGAAATCAGTGAAAAGGAAGAAAATATATAGTACCTCTAATCGCTGTATCCTTCCCTTGAAGAACATGAACAGAGAAGAATTTGGATATGCAGATTCTTTTTTTGCAAGAATTTCTTTTGCCTCTTTCAACCCTGCCTTATTATCGCTGCCATCAAGGGCAAAAAAGGGACGAACAACTGTGTGGTACCACAACAGAGCTAATCTGAAAGAAATATAAGAGTAAAAAGGATTACAGCTCGTAAACAGAAATTTAAAGATAATGTCCTACACAGACAATTTTTGAAAACAACTCAGAAGGACAAAGTTATGAATCTTTTCTTATACAGTCTGGCTTTAAATCAAACACAATACTGCTGTCATACATAACATACTCCTAAACTGTACCTGAGCATACAATTCAGTACACATTACCCAGAGGCAAAGTAACAATCCAGTTCGCAGCAAAGCAGTTGAGCCTTTAGAACTTTGTAGATTTAAAAAAGAAAAACCCGCAGCAAAACTTTGAAAACAAAATGATGTTTGGGGGGGAGGAACTCCTAAACCAACAAACAAAATCAGCAACAAAATTTGAAATCACACTTGAAATCAATGTCACAAAGAAATACATCCGGTGTTCAGAAGGGCAGACATCTACATGCTGGAAACAAGAGCAGAGCACAAAGATTTCCAAGACCATCTGAAGGAAGAAACACCCCCCAAAATACCACTTTCCTTCCCCAGAACGGAGAAAGAACAAGTAAACAGAAACATTTAATCTTAAATTCTCTTAACAAATCATAAATACAATTCTTCTCCTCAAGCAGAAGAGGCTTTAGCTCTGCTGTCAGACTTTCAAAAGTGACAACTGATGGTACCTGCAGTAGGTCCAGTAAGAGAAGCATTAATTTGAAGATAATGGAATAATAAACCCAATAATGAAGACAGTTTAAATTAGGTCTGGCTAACCCTTCAGCTGATAAATAAACCTGAATGCAATACGAAGGCTTGGGCAAAAAGAGTACACAAAAAACACTCCTCTAAAAAGATTGCAAGGGAACATCCCATTTTACTCAGATGCTAAAGTTAAACTGGAAAAGATCTTTGGCTAATAGTAAGATAAATAGTTAAGTGAGATCAATGACATACAAAATAGTATGCTCTCCATAGTGGAGAATCTAACTCAGGTAAATTTATTCAGCCTCCAGGGAGTGCTTTTATTTACTCTGCTGGCATATAAATTACTAAACATTAGAACAGCATGTAATGAATACAGCAAAATACTCAAGCAAACCCCAAATACATGTAAATAACTAACAGCAGAGAGATCTCATATGCTAGATAGTGATGAATTTACTAAATCGTGGCATGTTAAACAACAATCTACAAGTTTATTTTACCTGCTGTTGTTTCCTTTAAAGCAACATGACTTTTTGGTTTTGACTTTTTTTCCAGTTACTTACTTTTAGTACTAAGTTATCTACCAAAGCATTTCAATATAGCTACTCACGTAGCTAAAGGGGCCTTCATGTCCTTACTTTCACTTGCATACATCAGTGAAGAAAGCCCCTGTAGGCGGTCTCCAGGAAAACCCAGCAGGTTGATGATTTTGAGCAGGTTTGGGGGCACCATGGATATGCAAAGATGAAAAAGTCCATATCCAAAGCTAAC
Source organism: Scolopax mira (assembly GCA_004320125.1). Lineage (NCBI taxonomy): Eukaryota > Metazoa > Chordata > Aves > Charadriiformes > Scolopacidae > Scolopax > Scolopax mira. Next base: position 104,026 of record BJBW01004837.1, read on the forward strand.
AGCACCTTTCAGTCTGTTTAGCGAATCCTCCGTTACACCTTCTGCAGCAATATGATTATCATTTGCAGCATCAGAAGTCAAGGATTCCTGAGTTGTTTTCTTCTGATATATTTCCTGAAGTGTATTAATGTCCGTATAGCACTTATTGTAAATTTTCCAGGCTTTTCGGAGTATCCACCCACCTTTTATGTATGCTAAAAATCAAAGAAAAATATATTTCAAGGACATATTTCAGAAGTGGAACACAGTAAGTAGTAAATGCTATTTTGCAAATCTTAGGATACGCTCCTTATTTACATTAACTTATCATATAAAGGATTTTTTAATAGCTACCGTTGTCTCAAAGAGGTCTTTCATACTGGGCACTACAAACTTAAGTGCTTTTTAACCAGAGACTTTAGAAAAGAGAGCAATACAAAAGGACTTCCCTACAGCTATGTAGTAACACAAACATCAGAAAGAAATATAGAAATTAAATAACTTTATGCTGGATTCTGCTCCACTATAGATAAAATGGCTGCCTGGGAAACAGAAGGAATCAAAACTCAGAGAAGAGATTACACCTCTTAAGTCCAAATGGTGTTAAAAGAGAGTTGAGGCAAAAACATTAACAAAACCCCTTTGGGTTAGATAGTAAGATTTTCAACACCATTATTCCCTCAATTTCAGAGGCAAGCTGGGTACCTAAATTTCCCTAAAAGTCTGGTCTTGAGCATTCTCAGTTAAGAATGAGAGAATTCTCAGTTTCATTACACTCTTCAAAAGAGGGGACAGGAATGCATGACACCAAAAGATGCAGATGTCCGATTTGTCTATTTATACAGTCCTTGTCTTGGTTATAGCACATCCTTAGATAATGACAAGTGGTAAACAGAAAAAAAAAACCACCACCAAAACCCCCACAGAATATATTTGTACAAGTTAATTGTAAAAGTAGATAATAGCATTTTGTCAGGGAGTTAGGAACTGCAGTGACAAAGGCTTAACTAAAAAAGAAAGGAAATAAAAGCAGGGTTATAGCAGCAGTGTTCTAAACAGATATAACCAAGCTTTCCAGAGATCAGTGTTATAACTGATGCCAGAATTAGATCATAACAGGTAGGATGTGTCAAAGAAAACGATAACACTATTCATATCAAACCACGAAGAAGTCATGAAGCTAATTTGATAGTCGTAAGAAATCTCACTGAGAGAGGCCACAAAATTTGTATCCTCAGTTGTGACAGAAGGATTCTGTCAAGATGAACTTTTAAGTATTAAAAAAAATGAATCCTCTACCTTGAGTTCCATATTAAAGCATTATAATAAAAAATGCAAATCCCTGCCATGATTCAGCTGCATTACAAGAATAACATTACTAGAATTCTAGGCAATTAGGTCACTTTTTGCCTGCACAGAATATTTTTAAAGTTATTTGTTTCACCACAAGATGAATGCTCATACAACTATGCATAGCAATACAACAGACAAATAAAGAAGAACCCACATTCTACTTATCCTACAGATAATGTTTCTGCTAATAACTAACTACTGTGTTCTGATGTGTGAATCAAACAGAAAGGATACGATGTGGAAAATAATAGTATAGTTTTAGGTTTTACTTCTGTAAGTGTGCTATCAGTAACACAGCATAACCCTACTGGATTTGATATATTAAGATAAAACTACCTAACAAATTAAAATAATGAATTTCTGACTTTTTAAACATAAAAAATTAAGTTAACCCCCATCACTGAGCTTATTTCACAGAATGAACTTCTGAAAGTAGTCAGACCCATGAAAACAGGGGCAAATAATAAGAAAAGGTAGCTCAATATTGCTGTGGGAAGCTAACACAAGTTGCTGTGTTACTAACTTTATGAAGAAACTATTTGTAATACATCCATAAGGGTGGAAAAGAAAAATCTAAAATGTGTTAGGCATATGAGAAAGCAGTTTGCATGTCATCATATGCTCCTTGTCAAACTGTTCCAGGAACAAAAACAGAAGGAATTTTTCACCCATCCACCGATCAGAAATATTTGCTTCTGAAGAAGGTTTTTTTATTTTATTTTTAAATTGTACTCATTTCAATAATCTGGTTGGTACTTCTGTACAGAAACACGATAAAAACAAAAGATGTTTATACATAATCAGAAAGATAATATACTCAAAATACTGAAATAATGAATACAACAGTTCAGTAATATCAGTAACTTGCAGTCACCAAAATGGCATTTAACTGCTTGAAATTTTAAGTAAAGATTTCAGGTATATTTTTTACTCAGCAGAGTAACCCAGATATACTGCATGTTCTGCAGTACTCCACTACCCACTTCAGTTCTCTGAGCAGCAGACAAAAGAAAGAGAACAGACACCACCCTCAGTTACGGCATCCCAATCAGTTACGCAGCTGCAGAATACATACTGAAATAAGAAAAAAAAAAACAAACCACACCCACAAAACTTCGGAAGGAGGAAAAAAAACCTCCACAAAAGAAAACACAGAACTGCATCAAAACCAGTAAAAAAACCTTTTCTGCAGCACTTACACACACAACAGACAGAAATACCCCATGAATTTCTGCTACCTAGAACTGAAGGCATTCTTGATGCCATGGCTTGGAAGAAACCAAGTCTGCACATCACAGAAAACATTATGGCCTTGACTGAAGATCTTAGTGTTATTTTAAATAATCTGAATGGTATTTTCTTTCATTTGATCAGCAAAGTTTTCATGGACAATCTGGTCTGACTGTCATCTCTTGGTCTTCATTGATTTGGTAAGACCTGGGAACACATGCACTTTGTATATGACCTTGACCACATTTTCATGGATGAAGGCATGTTTTAAGATTATGCAAGAGATCCAGGAATGCAAGTCAGCATTAGAAACAGCTTTGTAGCTGTGAGGGGGATGCCTGTATTCAACATGACAGGATTAACCTCTTTGGCATGCAAGGACACACTTCGGTGAACAGGGAATAAGAACTGATTCAGCAGTTCCATCTTCAACACAGTTCATTTAAAATTACTTTCACTGGCAGTTTGTTGTCTCCCTGAGTTGTCATGAACATAATGCATATGGGACATTTGGATTTTCCCAGTGGCTTGGATTTAGAGCCTTTTTTATCTTGCAGGCCATACAAAGCACACAGGTGCTACCCATCTTCATACCAATTCCTCAAATGCCTCTATGGGAACATGCAAAGGATTCCAACCTATCTATGGAGAATTATTTAATATGATTATTGGCATGAAAAAAGTGGAAAGCTGTAATCTCTAGCATTCCAACTCATCTTATGATACTCCTACATATACAATATCTCTGCAAGTGTACCAATAATGAAATATTTCAAATAGAACTGTGTTCTTCCTTACAAAACAATCATCTTTACTGACAGTCATATAGACACTTTATGATCAAGCTTTATTAAAAAGATATCATGCAAAAAATATATCTAAACATTAAAGCCACAGCACACCTGATAACTCTTGTTTTACAAATGAGAGCACAGCCAAGTAGACTTGACAGTCTGCTACAATGATTTGTCTTTGTAGACGATCTATCATGGATAGAGTGGATTTTCGTCCATCAACCTGTTTGGAATATACAAACACAGAAAAGTGTTAACAAAGATAATACACAATACTGGTCTAAACATGACAACTAAAGAATCCCAAATTAACTACAAGTGGTAGCACTGCTACTAAATTAACTCAGCATTTTGAAGCACAAAACTACGCTAAAAGCCTTTGATACCTCATTAAGCAAGCTCCTACTTAATAAAAAGGGAAACCTTACATGCATGCTATCAACTATTTTTCTTAAGATTCTACAAATACTCAATTATTAATAAATACACCAGATGTGCAACTAAAAGATGTTAGATGGAAGAGCACAGAAAAGGGTATATGACAAGTGGCAGGGAAAATAATGCCTCAAGAGCAGAGAGTTAAGTACGTCTGGTTCACAACTTCTTATCATGTAAACTAAATATTGAAGAAAACCAGCTACTTTTCCTGCTGTAAATCTGCTGTGTCACACTAGGCAGGCTACTTGATGTTTCTACACTACTACTTTAACTAGTTCTCAATATGCATGTTTTATTCTTCCTTCATTATTTAGAATTAAAAATCTAAAAATGGAAGGACAATTCCCTAGGAATACGCCTGGCACACAGCACTATGCAGCCTCAATCTCACAACTTTTGAACATTACCAGAGCACACATGAACTACAGTTCGCCTGAATTAGGCAGACAAGCTTCCTAGAATAATTTTAGTAGGTCACTGATTTGAGGTGCTCAGAAAATTACTAACATCAACATGGTCTGCTGCTTTAGAAGATGAATTACCTGACACTGAATATTTCATGATAGTTAGGAAATCCAAGTAAAATATTTGGCCTATTTTCTAAATTTAGTATTAATCTCAACTGCTTTTCACATATCAATAACAATCTTCTAAAATTACAAAGAGGATAGAAAGGAAGTTTCCAGAAACATGTATCCAATACACAATTTCATATTTTATAAAAAATGTTCTTACATTCTTTTTAATTTTATTCTTGATTGTTTCTATAACCCCAGCTTCTTCACTTTCACAAAGTTTCTCTGTAGCCTTTAAATCATCACATGCCAGCTGCATTTTCTCTTCTTCAAATGTCATCATGGCATTCTACCAAAAAACAAACAGATTTGAATGATAAAAATCACAAATATTTTTATATCTACAAAAACTACGGGAGAGAAAGTTTTGATAAAAACTTGACAATAAAACTTACTTGTTTTCTTAAAACTTATTAATACACACAGGATCAGTACAGATACTTCTAAACATCAATCTAGAGGCTTGAGAGTACTTAACCAAAATTTCAAGATGAATCAGAAAGCTTCATAGACAGTCAAACTGGATGCATTATCACATTAAGTTAGTGGAAGAAAAATTTATAAAAATTAATTTTCAATTACCATTATGTAAGGCACAATTTGCATCTGTGCAGATACAGCTTTTTGTTTAATTCATCCACAGAGATAACATGTCTCCAAAGTCAGTAATAACTATGAGCTATTGCATTTGTCAAATAATAACCACAATTCCTACATGTGTAGGAAGGATAAAAAAATGCACCCAACTTCAACTTTTCTTGATGCTTTATTAAATGAAAGCTCTGAATGACACAGGCACACAAAGTGCTGCTGCTATGTTTAGAACAGTAGCTAAGCAAGATATTTTCAAGATCCACTGATGCTGCACTGTGATGTTACACTGATTCAGTACATCAATTGACATAAGCAAGCCTGAGAGATTCTGCCTCTTATTTCTCCTCTTCAGTGACTTAAAAGCCAGAATATGCCCCAGGAGTTTTCATAACCAATATATTTTTGTATATTGCATAGTCTACAGGACCTAGAGAATTCAAATTACTGTTGTAATTTAATTTACAACTTTGCTATTTCTGGCATATTATAATAAATTCTATCTTTAAAAAAAGAGTATTACCATAGATAATTTTTGGTGCAATCTAAGATTAAGGGGTGAAGTTAGAATAAGGATAGTCTAAAAAACAAGATCGAAACATTTTCTAATACACCTGCTCAGTTTTTATACAAGATGCTCTCATTTGAATACATAAAAAAGAAGAAAAGCATTTACCAGACCTAACTTGCTCATTACAACACTTTTGTCAGCCAATATTCTCAGTTCTCATATATTCAAAAAGGAAGCAATGTGAATGGATTGAAATAACTTTCACCCAGCCGTATGAAGAAATTTCAATACCAAAATCAGGAAAATGGCATTGATGAGTGTTATTTTAATAATACCTCTACTGCTTATTTAAGAGTGTGCTTTATTATGGCTCTTTTAATGGAACACATAAATATTTCATACATTTGAGAAACTGTATCAGAGCCTTTACTTTCTACTTAAACCACATGAGTAAACAAGTTTTATAACATGGCGACTTGTTTTCTAGCTAATTTTAATCTAAAACTTTGAAAAAATTAAGTCTCATAAAAAGAAATAAGGTATCCACTGCTATGAACACACACATGCACATACAAATATCAACCACAAGAGAAGAGATGTATACTCTTTACTCTCATCTACTCACCAAAAAACTGACAAAACTGGCTCCAAAGCTCATTAATGGGCTGTGGTTTCTGTAAAGAAAATAAAATACAATTACTTTATTTGCACTGTTTTCCTACCTGAAAACCAATACTGCATTTCTTGATTTTAACTTAAATCTGTAAAAAACATTGGGGGTTTTGTATCATGATACAAACAAATATTATATCATTCTTCAAGATATAACAGAAAGCCAAAAAAATATCATTTTTAACTGAATGCATATTTTTAAAAAAAATTTTTTTCAAGCATTAAGCTGCAGATATTTTGTAGTAAAAAGCACTGCCATCAAAATATATTCAGTGCAGCTAAAAAAAACAACACCACATTTAAGAGCTTCAAAAAATTAAAAACCCCTAGTACTCTTTATGATCCATCACTACAATTTTGACGTAGCAGATAAGTGTTAACTGGTTCTACTAAGAGATTCCCATTTCTCACTGTTCCTATGAATTTAAGCTAATCTACCCAGATTTTAGAAGAATGCATATGCCACAGAACAGAAATTGTTGGAAATACAGAGTTGTAACAAGGTCTATGATTTTATAGCCACTTTGTATCAAGAGCAGTATACATACATATCTTACTATGCTAAGTGGAACAGTTTTAAGATGTTTCACCTATTCTGTTTGCAGGGATATTTCAATAGGGTGAAATCAACTGCTAGATCGAAAAAATGTAGGCAGCCAAAGTCTGGGTAATATATGGGACAGGCTTCAAGCTTCTGGACTGTTGTAGTCACACAGACCACGAAGCTCCAATAATGGCACATAGAAGGCATTTTAAAAAAGAAAAAAAAATAATCAGGATGTCAGCAGTACCACTGATCCACACTGTTCAGCCATCAGCTGACAGGTTATATGTCCCTGTAAAAAATATTAGTACTGGAGTAAGGACAAAATATATATAGCACTCCAGAAGAAAAAAAATATACACAAACACTGACTTTCAGATTTAAGAAGAGGCAATTATTTATGCTACAGATAACTACACTGCTGTAGTACAGTACTTATGCTGTTTCCAACTTAATTTGGCAAGTATCAGCTTGAAGCAATTTTAAAATAGGAGACATACTTGAAAACAATGAGACAATATTATTAGAACACAAGTTTCCAATAGTGAAAATGTATTATACTACAAGAGACAAAAAAAAATAAGTTTAAAAAGTTAGTCATCTATTTCCCCCTTCTCACTCTTAGATTTAGCATAAATATCTAAAAGCAAGGACATAAAAAAGAAACAAAGAGGGAAGACAAAGAAAGCAAATTAGAACAGAAAAAACCTTTCCTTTTTCTTTCCATCGCTCAATTCTGGATACACATATAAATGTAAGATTGTCGTAACTTGCTACGTTTTATCAGTATTTTTTAAAATGAAAAAGAGGTCAGGTATTTTCCCCTCTGTCGGCAGCTGCCAGTAAATGCCTCTGCTGTTCAGTACCTGGTCTGTTCGGTACCAACAGCTGTTCGGTTACAGCCAGCAGCTACCCGGGTTACGCTGGCTGCAGCTGGCACTTCCAGCAGTAGCTCTCGCTGCAGAGGGCACAGCGCTCCCTCATAATCCGCTTTCCAACCCACAGGGCACACAGGAGCACATTCAGCAGCCAGTCCCATCACCCTGCTCTAACCTCCACCATACATTTCAAGGTCACACCTACTGCACTCTCAAAAACCGCAGAACAGTTCAGTACAAGCAATTTTTACGTTTATGCTCTTCTGTACAAAGTTGCGCTTACATCATACTCTCCAGAAAGATGAAAAAATAAAGTGTTTCATTTTTCAGCTTTCTTAGATCTACCTACAGAGAGGAAAAGCAGTTCTGGGGAGGCAAAGCCGGCAGGCAACTCTAGATAATCTATCTTTCACACTGAAGTCGATTCAGAATGGAGAATTGTCAGAGAAAGATTGTTTATCAGAATGAGTTAAAAGAAGTCACAGAATGATATGGGGTTGGAAGGGAGCTTTGGAGATCATCTAGTCCAACCCCCCTGCCAAAGCAGGTCCACAGGAACATGTCCAGCAGGTTTTGGCTGTCTCCAGAGAAGTAGAGTCCACCACCTCTCTGGGCAGCCTGTTCCTGTGCTTTGCTACCCTCAAAGGAAAGAGGTTCCTCCTCATGTTTAGATGGAACTTCTTATGTTCATGTTTGTGGCCATTTCCTCTTGTCCTGTCACTGGGCACCACCTAAAAAAGACAGGCCCCATCCTCCAGACACCCACCTCTCAAGTATTTATAGGTGTTGATCAGATCCTCCACTAAACCACGTCTTCTCCAGACTAAAAAGACCCAAGTCCCTCAAGCCTTTCCCCATAAGAGAGCATATTCTAGGCCCCTAATCATATTTGCAGCCCCATCAAAACAACTGTAGCTAACAACAACAGTCTTTGAATATAACCAGAAAAACAAAAATGCATGACATAACAAGAAATAGTTAATTAAGATTGCACTTCTCAATAAGATTTTTAAAACGCACTTAATGAATATTAACTTTTCAACTACACTGAAAATTTTACTTCACTACCAGGAATAGATTCAAAGAAATTATTTTAATAGAATAACTAAAATTTCACCATCTGAACAGCTGTAAAAAAATTTACTTGTAAAACTGATTAAGTATTACACTCCTATTGGAACTTCAGACAACAAGACCAAGACTTTGAGGTGTTTCTTTCCCCTTGAAACACACATAAGCAAATCAAATAAGCTTAGTGACATGTGCATTTAGCTCTCAGATGAAAGCAGCATCCAGGCATTCCTTCGGAATTGACAAGAAAGATACAAGTTTTATCAGCAAAACAAATACAAATTAACCATTGTGGAATATATAGTAAAAGTGACGCATATGAAAACATTTTAAGTTCTAGGCTATTTTTAATTTTCTATAAATTTATAAAAAAGATCCTCCCGTTGCAGAAATAGTTACTAAAGCTTTAAATAAAGAAATGAAATAAAGAAAAGGAAATACATCAGCTTTAGAGGTAAACTGATTCCTTCTCTTTGGGAACAATATTTTCAAACAGAGCAACTTGAATAATGGCCACATTTAAGAGTCAAGGGAGTCAAACCACTAAACCAGAATAAACAGGAATGCAGTTGAGGATCGAACAGCATACGTATGCTAACTTGGGCATAGCATTCGAACATTTTTTCAAATTTGGTTTTCTTTTCAGGACTATGAACCTGTTCTTAAGAGTGCACGTGTGTATATGTGAAGGTATCAACATAAAACCATACATTTTAAAAGTCTATATTTCTTTTTGGTAAAGTTTAATGCTATGTTAAAAGATAAGGCAGCTAGTTACAGTTGAGAGCCAACAGCTCTTCAAGATCACCAAAGATATTGAAGCTCTTATGACAAGTGATGAAAATTTGTCTAAGAATTTTAACATACATTTGTCCAAGTAAAACTGAGTTTTTTGCCCCGAAATAAAACTCATCTTTCAAAACTGCTTCCCCACTTGCACTCTGACACTCGCAGCTCACTGTTCTTCCACCATGATTAAAGATAAGACAAAAACTGAAGAACCATACCATTCTACTCCAACATTATCACTGCTGTAATACATGAGTTAAAATGCTGCAGATTAGTCCTTTTTTAAGCTTCAGTCACTCAGTCTATAAAAAGCATTGTCATTACAGCACATATGGGCTGTAGCACATAAGGACCCTGAAGCAAGAAAACATGATGCATAATATTATACTATGTCTGGGAGATGCTTCTGGTGAGACCATAGGGTTTGGCAATCAAAACATGAAAGCTTTACTGCAGGAGCTCCTCACACAGAGATTGTGTCATCACTAAACTAAATAAGAAACACTACCACATTCCTGTGTAGTCACTGAGACTATACTTGCAGCTTTATGGAAGATCATTTGTCGAGGTAATTTCAGCGTTTAAAATCCATTTCATACAACCATCATGCTTAGTGCTCAATCTTTGCGAATATTATGTCAACTGATAAATTCTTCAACAGCTTAGGGTTATCTGGGATGTATCCCAATCGCATACTGGGTTGCATCAAAGTAAGTGTTGCCAGCAGGTCCAGAGAAGTGATTCTCCCACTTTGCTCTGGTGAGACCTTACCTGGCGTACTGTGTGCAGGTCTGGAGCCCTCAATATAAGAAGGA
>BJBW01004837.1:114312-180343 GCA_004320125.1 Scolopax mira
AGTCTGTTCACAAAGGCCAGCAATGACAGAACAAGGGCTAATGGCTTTAAACTGGAGAAGAGCAGATTTAGATTAGACATTAGGAACAAGTTCTTTGCAATGAGGGTGGTGGAGCACTGGAACAGGTTGCCCAGGGAGGTGGTTGAGGCCCCTTCCCTGGAGACATTCAAGGTGAGGCTCAACGAGGCCCTGGGCAACCTGGTCTAGTTGGGGGTGTCCCTGTGACTGCAGGGGGGTCGGACTAGATGACCTTTCAAGGTCCCCTCCAGCCCAGATGATTCTATGATCTTTTCCTCAAGACATATAAAAAAATTTTGCAATGGAACAGTACTATCCCAGTAAACACTAAGGCATGACAAACGATGACAGAAGTTTCTCAAAAAAGCACAATTCCATGAAAATAACCCCCGGCTCAAACTCCTTATAAGTGACCTTCAGCATCAGACATCATTTTACATCTTTTGACAGATTCTAAAAAGTTGTTAAGATACAAAAAAAAAAAAACCCGAGGAGGCACTTGAGAAAATACTAACAGCAGAAAATACTAACAGCAAACCAGTGGCCACAATGATGTTGACAGCAGTTATGGAACTGAACATAAATGAACATTGGGACACTGCTCTACCCAAGCTGTCCTTGCTACTTTGAAGCAATACCCTCCATTAAGTAAAGAAAAATCTCAAGACTTAATTAGGCCAAAGATGAAGAAAAATTCAGTTTCCAGACATATTTTCTAAAATACTGTTTGCTCCTCACCTATCCTACTAGGACTCAGAAGGTAACCTTATTACCAGAAACTATTAACTATGTTATATTAGCTGGTGCTATTAACACCATTTCTACAAGATACCACAGTAAAAGCTTGTGACATCAATAAAGCTAGTACGCATAACTAAAGTCATAAACTTAAGAGCACTGAAGAAAACCTTTTTTTTTCTGAATTTCACTGAATTTTTAGAGTTGGAAGGGACCGTAGAGATCATCTAGTCCAACTCCCCTGCTGAAGCAGGACTGCCCATAGCTAGAGCATGTCACTCAGGACTTCATCCAGGCAGGTCTTGAAAATCTCCGAAGAAGGGAGATTCCTTTCTCCACCACCTCCCTGGGCAGCCTGTTCCAGGGCTCTGTCACCCTCACTGTAAAGAAGTTTCTTCTCATATTTGAGTGGAACCTCCTATGTTCCAATTTATACCCGTTACCCCTTGTTCTCTCATTGTCAACCACTGAAAAGAGTTTGGCTCCCTCCTCCTTCAAACCACCCTTTAGATACTTATAAGTATTTATAACGTCTCCCCTCAGCCTTCTCTTCTCCAGACTAAAGAGTCCCAGCTCTCTCAGCCTTTCCTCATAAGGGAGATGCTCCAATCTTTGAATCATCTTCGTTGCCCTTCGCTGGACTCTTTCCAGTAGCTCCTTGTCCCTCTTGAACTGGGGAGCCCAGAACTGGATGCAGAAACCAGTGTTATATGAGACACTGCTCCTCCCAATAAACCTTGACTAATTAATTTCATTTCATAGTATAACTTTAAGATGTTAATTCACTTTCAGAAGAAAGGTGCTTGTCGTGCCCCGTTTTCACACATGATGATACCATTCAGGAGTTTTAAGCCTTAGTTTAATAAATCTGTAATAATACAGCCCAATTTTACCAGTAAAAAAAAAAAATCAGAACCGAAGCACTCCCCCCACAAAAAAAATCAATTACTTCTCAGTATTTCCTTTTTTTTTCCAGCCATTCCCATGATAGTACATCAGCTTCTAAAGCTACAACAGCCTAGCTCATGTTTAAGTAATGTAATTAACCCACCAACATTTCCTCTTGCTTTTCTAGGCACTGCTTCTTTAACTACAGTCCACCAAGAATTCCAGCCATCATACTGACAGTGATGCTCAAATCGAAACAAAACAATTTTCCTCCAAAGTGAGAAAGTAAAGCATAATGAAAAATTAAGAATTGATGTAAGTTCACAAATAAATACGAAGAGCTACTAAATATTTTAAAACAAGTAGAAATATGTAAAACCTATATATAAAGGTATGGAATTTACTCCAACTCCATACAAATCCTTTGGTCATTATTCCATCACAAATAATTCTAAAAATTATTTGTGAAACTACAAACATAAGGCAGATCTTTACATAAATACACATTTCATCCAATACTGGTATATGGCCATGAAAGCATTACAGTATTAAGACATATTGAAAATACAAATACACATCTAGGTTTCATTTATATTTGAGAATAAGTCCAAATTTGTTTTAAATGTTAAATGAGCTCTTAGCATACACTTCTCTTTTCACTAGAAATACACAAGCAAAAGAGAAACTCAGGAATATAAAAAGAATAATTCTGTGGCCCTGCCCCATGCAGTTTTTACCCGATTTGTTTTGTCCTTCTGCAAATTAACTGGGGATCACTTTGCTCTAACTTCAGGCTGCTCAATTCAGATGCACAAGAATATCAAAACATTGGGAATTATGAGAAGCATTTTAAATTTCATCAGTTTGAAAAGCAGTTACGTTGAAAAGCAGTTACAAATCTGAGACAAGCTAGTTATAATGTATCAACTAATTTGTAGTAATTGTCCACACAATCCACAAGAATTACGGACATTTGCAAAATCCTTTTTCACTGTAGATTCAACCAACCTGACCAAGATTACTTTCTAGGACAAACTACTACAGCTTAACTGACAAACACCATTTAACTGAATAAAAACACCATTTAACCAAAGCAATCCTGCTTCGGCGGGGGAGTTGGACTAAGATGATCTCTACGGTCCCTTCCAACTCTAAAAATTCTGTGAAATTCAGTAAACTTTTTAACATTTCTAGGCTCTCAAAGTATATCTAAACAAAAAGCAGTGCACAGAACGCGTGCACTAGCAGGCATCAAAAGTTCTCACAATATCTGTATCTTTCACAGAGTTAATTTCTTCAGTGTTAAATTAAGATCTGCTTACTATTACACCTCTTTTGCCACCTGTACCAAATATGACTTCTAATTTCTGAGTTATAAACTCAGATTTTTGTTGAGCTTTCCACCACCTTCCCTTGGACTTCTAGCCACCAGATTTTGCTCCGTATGACAAATGGATCTTTCAACCCTCCTCTACCCTTTTTACCACTTCTTTTGGCAACAGCACCTGTCTCTGTCACGACGGCCAAAAAAACCATGTGTGAAACTCAACGTGATTATCTATCTCTATATACTCAGGTCTTGAAAATGTAAACTGAAGAACACTTAAAATCTATCCACATAACTGGAAAACCAATGCTGGTTTTACATGCATTGCTATTTTTATAACATGCTCTGCTTAGCCTTGAGCAATGAAATCTTACCTCACTAAGGTACACATTTATTACACACTTAGATTATTGCTGCTAAAAATCATTTTCCTTGGACATAACTCTCTATGTATCCATTTAGCAGTTGCTCGTCTGCATATCACTGCAATAAACAAAACCACACAGGGTTGCTACCAAGGCACTCATGACCTATTCTCACACTGACAATCAAGATGCCATCATCCTTCTCCCAACTGACTTGTGTCAGTTCCCACCCTGCTGTCCTTATCTTTAGAGAAGTTACTGAAATATCTACTAAATCACTTCACTTTCGTTCTTGAGGTTACTTTGCTGAGCTCCATAAACAAGAACTTCAACAACAGTTATACTGCCCATAATCTACCCACTGATCAGTGCAGGCTTAATGTCACCTTGTCTCAACTTGTATGCAGGACAAAAGTATTTTGAGACACAGAAACTATTTTAAATTGGTAATATTAGATTCAAACACTTATCCACAATGGAACTTATGGTCCATTATTAAAGTTTGCACATCTGCTAATACTTACACTGTCATAACTTTAAAAATATGACGTTTTTAAAGTAAACATACTAAGTTTTACTTCCTTACTTTCCCATTCACTCCAACTTTCCATTCTTCTCCATGTTCTGCTTTATCCTAGCAGGTTTCACAGCATGTTTTCCTGTAATGACCCCATTCCTTAAATCATAGAATGGATTGGACTGGAAGGGATCTTAAAGACCTAGTTCCAACTCCCCCCTGCCACCTTCCACCAGACCAGGTTACGCAAAGCCCCATCCAGCCTGTCCTCGAACACTTCCAGGAAAGGGACATCCTCAGCTCCTCTGAGCAACCTGTTCCAGGATCTCACCACCCTAACAGTAATTTCTTCCTAATATCTAATCTAAATTTCCCCTCTTTGAGTTTAAAACCGTTACCCCTCATCCTATCACTCCACTCCCTGATAAAAGTGCCTCCCCATCTTTCCTGCTGACCCCATTTACTAGAAGGCCATAATAAGCTCTCCCCAGAGCCTTCTCCTCTCCAGGCTGAACAACCCCAATTCTCTCAGCCTTTCCTCATAGGAGAGGTGCTCCAGCCCCTTAATCATCTTCATGGCCCTCTGCTGGACTCAGTCCATGGCCTTCTTATGCTGGGGACTCCAGAACTGGACATAGTACTCCAGGTGGAGTCTCATAAGAGCAGGGTAGAATCACCTCCCTCAACCTGCTGGCCATGCTTATTTCCATGCAGCTGAGGATGCAGTTGGCTTTCTCAGCTGCAAGTGCATACTGCCAGCTCATGCTGAGCTTCTCATCAGCCAACACACCTAAGTCCTTCTCAGGGCTGCTCTCAATCGATTCTCCACCCGACCTGTATTTGTGCTTGGAATTGCCCCAATCAAGATGCAGAACCTTGTACTTCACTTGGTTAAGCTTCATGAGGTTCACACGGGCCTACTTCTCAAGCCTGTCCAGGTCCTTCCGAGTGGCATCTCTTCCCTCCATCAAGTCAACCACACCACATAATTTGGCATCATCAGCAATCCCACTTGTCCTTGTCACTGACAAAGACATTAAGCAGTGCCACACGTTCTGTCACAGAATCGCATTTCCTCCATATCATCTTCAATTTCCTTCTTAGAGGTGACCTTATTATAAACATTTTACTTATATATCTTGCACCATTTGTCTTTTCATTCAGATGCAAGTTGAAAACGTTAACAAATCTTCTTAGAAGTTGAGAATCATTGACGCAAAGAATCAAACATTTCCCTCATAGGAGACAGAAGATTGTTGGATTTCTTGCAAGATAATATCCATGGTCTTATGGTTTATGTTATGAGTCAACATTCAGCTAAAAAGCTCCTGGTTTTATTTGACACTGTCTTCTCTCCTCTTAGTTGGAGGAAGTTTTAAATTTATTTTTGAATTGCAAATGATCTCAAGAGGCGAAGAATCAGAAAAAAAAAATTTTTTTTGACAGTTTCTTCTTTTCTTAAATGTTTAGGATTACACAAAGCTAGAAGGGAAAAATGAACACTCCAATTCCAGCTTTCTTGCTAGTGTCATGGTGTTCCACCATAAGTACACCATCCTGCGGGCTGACTGTGGGCTTCATCTCCAATGCCTATGTCCTTGGTTAACCTCCTCATCTCTTGCGGTTTTCACAGGTACTCAAAAGTCTGAACTGACGAGAACTGGGATGGTGTCAACACTGTTCAAGCTGAATAGAAAGATTGATTCCTGACAGTTTCAAATATGAGTTAGCACTGTGGCAACCTGAAACAGCTGCAAGCAGTAAAGACAGTGGTGCTGTCTGCTGCAGATTTATGAAAATATTACACCCGTTTGGATCATGTTCACCACTAGCACATGGGAGACCTGGACTGCTTTAAAAAAAATAAACTCACAAAAAAAGCATATGCAGATGTTGATCCTACTTGCAGATGATTTTTCAAACCCTATTATCTAACCTCAAGTAGAATTTAAAACAAGGCACAAATTACACCTGACAAATCATGAACCGCTTTACAGTGACAATTTAGTTCCAACTATATCTTGTATCACAGACACATTCAATTGACCTCTTCAGGTTCTAAGTAGAAACATATGAGCTCTAAACACCAAAAGACAAAATACCATTCTCCCATTCCCAGCACAGAAACAATGAGTCTATCACCAATAACTTCAAAGTACTACCTCTCTTCAGTGGCAAGAATTTACTGTTACAATTATACATATGAAACACAGCTGTCATTTCTACCCTTGTTTCCTCAAGAACTGCATTATGACCAGCTTTCAAATTTTACTCATTTTGGGCTCATCAGCCAGCCTTCTGGAAGATGCAAAAATGCAGAACAGCCAAGAAAGAAACAGGCCCAGCTTGCTTTGCAATGACAGCTGTCCTTTGGCTCACCAAGGCTGTTTACTGACCTGTAAAGATAGCAGCATTGATTTGAATTAATTTTTCAAATGGTTCTTCAGGTGACAAATGAAATTAAACTTAGAGTAATAAAAAAGCAGAAGCAAAACAAGCGGTTTCTAAGAAAGAGTTTTAACTAGTTTAAATGATGTGGTTAATGAAACTGAAGTTTTGCTGAATAACTGAGTTTTCAAATAGTCTTGCAGGTCCCTGAACAGTTTCCATAAGGAAAAAATTTTCCATTCCTCACATCAGTTCTAGGATTCATCTGATAACTGTTAAGCTTCCAAAACAGAGCTAAACTACCTGCATAGGCAGGGGTCTAGAATTAACACTTTCTATATGAAAGGTCACTTGAAATACAGACAACACACACTTGCATCAAGTTCAGAAAGCTGCATTTCATCTGGCGTCTTTGAGCTCTAATACAGCAAATTACAAACATCCATATTAAATTACAGAGAGCTCCCAAAAGCTGCTCCTTTGGCTTACCATTTAGGATGGGTTCTATTTCATAATTTCAAGCGTGCTCCAACAAAAATATACTTATTTAAGGCTGTAAGCAAAGAAGCATATAATAGCATTACTTAAGTCCTTGTAGGAAGAGCATATCCAAGACAAGTTTAGAACCAAAACTTGTTGGAAGAAAAAAAGTAGACCTCACTGCATGTGTCTCTAAAATCCCAATTTATAGAAAGTTCATAGAAGATTATAGAATATAGAAGATACTTTGCTGTATCTTCTCTCCTATGCCTAAATAGAAGTTTCAACACACAGCTGATCTGCAATTCAACAAAGGTCTATCAGTTCACAAAAGCAAGAGGAGCCCTGCTACAACTTTTGGGATGAAGTAGACAGGGCTGGAAATTTTCACAGTCATTTGAAAACTAAGACACACCAATTATCAATTTATGAATCAAAACCCCACTTAACCTAATGAAGGAATTCCTTGCAGGTAGTGTTTAAAGACCTAGATCAAACAGTACACTGAACTTGAAGGCACTTCTTGATAAAAATGAAACACAGAAATGCCCACACCCAGAAAAAAGGTAGGTAAGTATCTGCATTTAAGAAATCTTTAGTAATAAAACTTCTAAATAACCAAGAGAACAATTTGAAGAAGGTATCATTATTCACTCTTTCCTGTGAAGATTAAACCATATTTTGAAAATACAAGTCTTCACAATTTTACACCCTAGCATTACTATACAATATAAGAAGCATCACACACTTAGAATCCCTAGACTACTTCCACATTTACACTACTGAGAGAAAGCAATGGCACAACACCACAAAATGTGGAGATGAAGCCTCATCAAGCATTCCTTAACTGGCACCTTAAAAAAAAATACACAACACAAAAAACAGCCAACCAAATCCACCAGGTTCCTTAGATACCCTGAACAATTGATGACTCCAACACACTCAAGAAATAAATAACTCCTAGGGTGCAACTTCACATGAATGTGAGCTGCATATTATACATGTGAGGAATGCAGAATGTGACATTAATTGACACCTGAAATATTCCAGTTAGTTTAACATAACAGGACTGTGTACGTTACATGGCAGTACGTGCTAAAGACAGAATTCTATGTTTAATCTTAGACTGGGGCAAGTACACAGTGAAGTTATTATTCCATTATTATTAAGGGGAGTTCTCTTAATTTGCCTCCCTCACCACACTCCACTTCCAAGCACCCTTTTGCTAAATAAGATACAATCACATAAGTAAACCATCCCTACAAAGCGCTATTTTAAGTCAAAGTCTTTTATTCAATCGTAGAGACAACAGCGGTATAGTGCATATGAATTATTTAGAATGTATGCGGAATTACAGCAGCTCCAGCTCGTGTGGAACACATTACTCCTCAGACAAAAAGCAAGGACACGTACGAGCGACCTTTTCTTTAAGACTGACTGATACAGTTGCGTTAATGCCGTTCCTACTGGGTGACTACTTAACGCACAAACCCAGACGTGATGTACGCAGGGATTATGAACATAATCTTGAAGATAATCGCAGCAGCAGCAGCATTCAAGGACCTTTCGTCACTCTCCTTTCTGCAGGCTGGAACCAGCATCAAGCCCACATACGAGCACAAACCCCCCGGGGAAACGCCTTAGGGCACACGCCTGTGTTTACTCACCCACTGTTGGCGACACGCACCCCACGGTACTGAAGACCCCCCGCCCGGTCCTTCCTCCCCCACAGCCCAGCCCCGCGCAGACCCCGCGAGATCCGCACCCGCGGCCAGGAGGGCGAATCACGCGTGCCCCCCTCCCCGCCAGAGCGCAGACTGAGGCGGCAATGGGAGCGCCGACCCCCCCCCCCCCCCCCCCCCCCCCCCACTGCTCCAGCTCCAAGCAGTCGGGCAGGGCCAGGCTGCCCACCCCAAGATCCCCCTTGCCCAGGGCGCTGGGCCCTGCGCCGCCGCTCCGGGGGAGGCAGCCTGAGGGGAGAGCGGGGCCGGTGCGGCCGCACAGGTGTGTGACAGGGGCAGGTGTGCGGAGGCCGGGCGGGAAGGCAGCCGGCGGAGGGGCGGTCGGGGGAGGGGGTTGGGCTACCTGTATTTCTTGAAGAGCTGGTCGGACTCGCGGAAGCCGTTGTTGAGCAGCATGTTGATGCCGGCCAGCGCCAGCTCCGCGTCCTCGATGGGCAGCGGCGCTTCCCCGTCCTCCCACCGCGGCGGCGGCTGCTCGGAGCCGGCCATGACGCTGAGGAGGGCAGCGAGACCCCTCACCGGCTCTCCCCTATCCGCCTATCTATCTAATCTACCCACAGCGTGCCTGCAGCGAGGAACCGCGGGCGCCCGGTGCCCGCCGCCGGGCCGTGCTCGCCCCCGCTCGCTCAGCGCAGCGGCGACGCGGCAGCCACCTCCCGCCCGCAATCCCTCCAAAAGCGGCGGCGCCCGCCTGCCTCCTCAGGGCGCAGGCGCTGAGGGGACCGCGCATGCGTGGGGTGGCGGGTGGCGCTGGAGGCCGGGTGAGGCGGTTAACGGCCGCGTGTAACGGCTGCGGGGGGTGTTTCGCTGGCGGCGGTGCCTGTGGGGGAGGATGGCGTTGGGTTTTCTTCCCCGCAGAGGAGCCCCTAAGCCGCCCTTGTGCGGCCTCTACCCACGGACGTTATCATGGTGGTACGGTGGGCCCCGGTGGCCGGGAAGTTGGGTGCCGGTGGCCTGCTTTGGAGGGGAATCTCTGTGGAGCTTTCCCCTCGGGGTGGGTTCCCCGGCCCCGCACGCCTCGCTTCGTGGGCGCAGCGCGGGTGGCCTCTGCTCTCCACAGCCCTCAGGCTTCTCGCAAAACAGGTTGCCCAGGGAAGTCGTGGATGCCCGATCCTTGGAGGTGTTCAAGGCCAGGCTGGATGGGGTTTTGAGTAAGCTCTTCTAGTGGGAGGTGTCCCTGCCCATCGCGTGGGGGGGTGGAACTATATGGTCTTTAAGGTCCGTTCCAACCCAAACCGTTCTATGATTCTAAAACCCACTGGGGGGTTTTCATGTGTGGGATGTGGGAGCTGGGGCTGCAGGTGTGAAGTGATGAAGCCCTCATAGTGTGGCTTTCCCTTTTCAGAGAAGTGTGGGGTTTTTGGTTGGTTGATTTGTTTTGATTTTAATTTATTTTTGTCAGTGGCCAGGGTCACTACTACAGAGGTTGAAGTTTCTGGTTTGTACAGTGGAGACACTACCTCCTCAGTGCAAGTCTGGGAACTAGGGGTTTCAATGAATTTACTGCCCAGCTCTTGACATGCCCATTAGCAGCAATGTGAACTTGCCCATGAAGCTTAAAGAAAAAATAAGTATTTTGCAAACTTGGCTCAGATACAGGCTATTCTGGCAGTTGTTTTCAAGAACAGGATGGGTGAGAAAGTACACTTGCATAAATGTGTCTATTCAAACCCAAAATGGCCAGGTAGCTGAATACTGAAAATACACTCGCATTGTTCTAGCTCTCTTTTGCAGGAAGAAGTTTTCTTTGCTGCACTTTAAATTTAGGTGAGGACAAAGGCTACTACTTACAACCTGGTCTTGCTTCCTGTCATCTGGGATGGTGCTACCTCTGCTCTTGTGAAAGATCCAACTCACCACCACACTTTGTTCCCACTAGCAAACAAAAGAATGGGACCATACTCTACTTTTAGTAGCAAGACCTCATCCCTGTCAAGAAAAACATCTGTATTCCTGTGAATCAAATAGCATTATTTCTGTAGGTGTCTTACAGGAATTGCTACTGTCACCTTGGGAAATAGTCTGTACCAAAAACCTCTGGTCATGTCACTTTTTGAAAGTCAAGGATTGTCTAATGCTTGGAGGCTTCTGAAATCTGTCAGGTGTATATTGGGCCCTTTGGCTGATTCCCAGTCCCTCCATATTACCGTTAGTGAGCAGAGCTGGGTACTCAGAGGGGTGTTTAAAGAGAACATGCCTTCTGTTACAATGTACACCTCCAAAACAGCATGATCTACACAACCTAGAAATCCTCCAGGGCTTGTAGAAAGTCAGCACAGCATGAATTAGGAATGATGTGTTCTCCCATGTATTTGTAGGTTGTTCGTGAAATTTGGACTCCAGAAATTCAAGCAGCCTTACTAAAAGGGAGTTGTGGGTTGCAGTTTCACCACTTTTGTTCTCTGCAAAGATAGGCACTGCTTTCCAGATGAAAAAATAATTATTTCTCTAAGATTGTCTCCCATGCAGGATTCTGTGGATAGGGATTCATGGTGGTGTGGTTTACAATGTCCTTTCCCTTAGTCATGTGTAATCAATTGGATCAAGAAGCAATGAATCTTCTTACGGATTCCCTGGGAATTCATCATAGAGAAGTCTATCTCCTCCCTCCAAGTACCATTTCTGAGGAGCAGCAAAGAGCCAAGTCCTTTGTGAAACACTCAATTTCTCCGAAGCTGGACTCCTCTTTCCTGGCTTCTGGGTTAGAATAATACTGTAACAGGGCTATGTGCTCTCTGCCGATTTTTGTCCCCATGCACATGGAGCTGGAATTCTTTTGAGGTCTTCTTTCTAGCACCCAGTTGCTCTAGACCTTGCTGAGGGGTGACACTGATAATCTGTTTTCCATAACAAATGTTTTTCTAGCTGTCTGGTAGCTAGCTATTAATTTTGAACCTCAAGATGTAAATAGCTAAATCAACTCTCCAGAAACATGGCTACAAATCTATGGGGAAAAAAAAAAACAAACGGCAGAATGAAACTGCATTTCAACTGCTCCAGTAGAGAAGTAAGACACTTGAACACCAGTAATGAAGCAGTATGATGTCTGTGGTTTGACTCCTAGCAGCTGAGCAGCAGCAGTTTTATAGTGCCCGTGCTGCTGTGAACTGCACTGGAACCTCATTTTTCTGTGGAACTGGAGCTGAAATTAGCAGGGCTGTAATTCTCCCTGGCTGCTGCGTAACGGCAGATGAGGTCTTGTGGTGGGTTCCAGTCAGATTGGTTCACACGGAGGATGTGGTACTGCTGATTCAGCTTGCTAAAAAAGGTCACGGGAGTGAGGAAACCACAGCAAACAAGAGCTACATGGATGACTTGTACTTGCTAATCAAAGCTTGTATTTACTTCCCCGTCTACCAACACTCAAGTGTCTTTCTCGTTTGTCTTGGTTTTGGTTCTGTTGTTGTTTTTTTTTTAATTCTTGGTAGCACTCTAGCATGATAGGCAGTCATCAGACAGTCATTTCAGCAGAGGGGCCAGTCAGTGGCCAGCTTTCCACTTGCCCCCAGAACTCACCGCAATGCAGTATTGAATGACCCATGCTGCTGTGGCCTGGTACCTCTGTCTTATGAAAAGATACTGAGGCAACTGGTTTGCAAGTACTCAAGGATAATAAAGTTACTGATGGTGAGCAAGAATTGTACTTTTAATAAATTAACTGGCCTAAAATTTTCAAGACCCTTGCTTTTGTTTCCCAAAAGTTGTTGGACACTTAAAAGGTAAAGTGGCTACAATATTCACATCCTGTAAGAGACCCAGAATTGTGGTAATTCTACAGCTGCGTTGCAGGACTGGTGTAGTTCAAGGTAGCCTGTAGCTCTGAATATTCAATTCCTCTGCCCTTTGATGAGCTTTCCAAGTTTCTGCCCTGTCTTTGTGCTTCTGACAAGGGGCAGTCCTGCAAGTCATCATCTTCACATACTGGTCCCTGAGTCAAAAATTGTTTTTCCTCTGTAAGTCTAATTGGAATTTTCATGGAATCATGGAATTGTCAGTGTTGGAAGGAACCTCTAGAGATCATCTAGTCCAACTTCCCTGCTAAGCAGGATTGCCCAGAGCACATCACTCAGGACTGCATCCAGGCGGGTCTTGAAAATTTCCAGAGAAGGGGACTCCACAACCTCCCTGGAGCCTGTTCCAGGGCTCTGTCACCCTCACTGTAACGAAGTCTTTCCTTATATTTGAATGTAACTTCCTATGTTCCAGCTTGTGCCCATTGCTCCTTGTCGTTTCACTGGAAAACACTGAAAAGAGCCCAGCTCCATCATCCTTCAACCCACCTTTTAGGTACTTAGATAAACTTAGTTAAACTTAGATAAGGTCTCCCCTCAGCCTTATGGGAGCCTTACAAACTCCACAAGCTACAGAGAATGGTAAAAGTAGAAGTATCAGGGAATACATTATTACAGAAAAGTACATTGATTTATCCTAAGCATCAGAGAAAAAAAGTAAAAAATAAGAACAGACCTATATTCATATTTTCTTTAATATCATTTTCATATTCTCTAAATTAGGCCTCACTTCTTCATTAGTCCCAAGCCCCTTCTCCACTATGTCTGGATGAGGCAATCTAACCCCTTGCTTCTGTCTCAGAGTGCCCTAAATCTGATTTTGCTGGGTTTCTTTTTATCTATCTTGGTCCAAAACACTACCTCTGTCCTGGAACACCTCAATAATCCTGGTACAAGTTACAGTTTTTAAGATGGAGATGAAATTTCAGCAGTAGATGTAGAATATTTGATCACGAGCAATTAAGTTAGAGCCACTGCTTGTTTAAGTAGAGAGAAGTAAAATGCTTCAGAATGGAAATAACTTTTTTCCTTTTTGTTGGAGAAAGTGTGACTATGTGTATAGGAAGTGTTTAAAATACTAGTTAAAGTCATAAAGACATTATCTCCCACACTTTTTTCAATCTCAGACACAAACCTGCAGAATCCTCCTGTAAATTTGAATTCCTTTTGAGGATTTGCTATTCTAGTTAAATGTCAGTCAGGTGTGGTCCCGCTGTTGGTTATGAAGAGGTGTTACAAACCAGGGCATAGCCATTTTTCCACGCCAGCTGTCAGAGGGGTTTTATGGGTGTCAGCGACTGCCAGTAATGGCTAGTGAATACAGAAATGTGAGTATCTTCCCTTTTTTAATATACTGTATTGGGTAAGAGAAAAATTATTAAGTTCACAAGTACATTTCTAAGGAAATCTGTTTTTTAAGTAGATAAAGGCACTTGTTCTTGGGCTTTGTGCCTCACACTGTACCCCTGGGGTTTGCAGCAATGAAGGTGCCTGCCTATTGTGTCTTATCACTTAAATATTTATGAGTGGTGAGCTCTACATCTGTTATCATCGTGCATTTTCCACCCTGCACAGCAACTAAGCACTACTACAAAGCCAAGCTGATCTTCAGAGCTGGCTCTCCGCATTTTCCTATTAATATGCATTGTCATTTTAAGGGCTAAACGCTGCCTAAGGACACATACTTGAAATGACTATTGAAATGACTTGTCTGTTCTGTCAATAGGCAAAGAGTAGGCATACATATCCTGGTAAAGCAAAACAGGCTTAATGAGCCTCTTCATATCCTGGAATACTTCATCCAAAGTATCCCAAGGACACTGACATTGAGTCTTTTGACCCTTTCCTCTGATTAAAGAGTATTGCAGTAATAACAGAAGATTAACCTCCGTTTGTTGCAGTGGACTTTACTCCAGAATCTACTACTCCTCCCTCTTGCAAACTTACTGTTTTCCCTGCCTGTTTTTACAGGAAGCCTTTCAGGTATGGAGCGATAACAGATGGAAAGTGACTGGTCCCTCAATCTCCCTTTGGAAAGGCAGAAAGTAAAGTGGAAGATGAGACAGAGCAAGTAAGAGCAATTTGATACGTTTTTTTCATATTTTGATTATACTTTATAATGTTTATTTTTATCCACACTTGTGCTGCTCTGGACCCAATATATAATCAGTCATATAATGGGATAAATTCATGTGCAGTCACACAGAGTTATTTTTACTGAAGCATATGAAGGTGTATAATTTTTTGCTATATAAAGGATGCTAAATGACAGAGCTTTTTAGTGTTGGGGTTTTTTTCCCCAGAATGTGCTAATGGCCAAACATATGCACACAGTTCTGGAGAAAACAAAGGAATACACAAGTATTAAATACTAACAGCTGCTGTGTTCAGGCGGCAGCCACATGCTGGCCTGTTTTATGAAAATTAATTGAAAAAAATTCCACACAAAATAATAATCCTACTTGAATTTTTAAGAGCCAATTTAAAATATCTTACTTTCAGAGGAATGAATTCCTACACAGTTAAGATCTATATTTAGTTGTAAAAATACCTACTCTGTGTTGCCAGAGAGCAGGAAATGTAGAACCCAAAGTGATTGTCAGAAATCTACTAGTTCTAGCCCTGTCCTTTCTGGGGAGTCAAAGCAAATTCATCTTTGTATAAATGTCTTTAAAATCTTTTCAGTATGGAGAACCTGCAAATTAATTTTTATTCTTCTTGCTCCAGTGACCAGTGAAAACAATTGATTGCATCTTTGTTGCAGAAGCAGGGGGGTAACACCAAATTAAAACAGGTGATCTTAATGGTTTTGTGTGTGGAGGGTGAGGTAGGCTGTCTTGCCCAAGATGGAAAATAGAAACATTTTTTTGTCCTGTACCATACCCTTTTTTCTACATTATCGGATCTTGATTGATGCCCTGTTACTTTTCACTTTCTAGAACAAATAAGAACCGATCCTCTTCCACCTTTCACAAGCAGGCCATAAATTTTAATGCCCTAATCATTTTTGCTCATCTGCTTTGGAGCGTCTGCCCAGTTTTTCTGCATTTTTCAGTTGTGCATGAAACCATTTCACAGACCAGATGCATTTATGGAGGATTCTCTACATGTATCTAACTATATCATAGAATCAGAATTGTCTGGGTTGAAAGGGACCTTTAAGATCATCTAGTCCAACTATCAACCTAACTCGGATAAAAACCATCTCTAAACCATGTCACTAAGCACTATATAGCATTCATCAAATTATTTAACCAGTTACTGAGGATATGCATTTGTACTTTCATGCCTATGATGAAAAATGAGTGGTCAGCAAGGCCACAGATACCCTGTGACAAACGAGTCAGCCTTGATAAACACCCTGCGTGTGGTGCTGCACCCCAATCCTTGTAATTTAAAATAACCAAAGTACTTTTAGGATGCATTTTGAAATGTTTGGAATGTAATAAAAACATAGTATCTTGCTACAGCTTATTTTCCTTTTACTTATTTAGCAGTAAATATTTTCTCACAGGTGTCAAGCAGCTTGATGCATAATGTGATTTGAAATGAGATTATTTAAAGATTACTTGTCAGCAACATTTGTACTTTTCTACTTTTATTTGGAACTTTTGGCATTATATGTGTTTATATTTAGCATCTTAACATTTTTCACTAGCTTATTCCTCAGTCCACTACAAAAATAGAATGGCCTCTATTGGGCTATAGAGATTTTATTTTGACCATGTTAGACATAATGTTTGTTTTTCAGTTTTGAAATCTGCACTTCCCCCTTTCTCCCTCCACCCCTCCCCTTGTTTTTTCTAGCCTGAAAGCGGGGAATATTGTATTAAAAATTCTAGGGACAAAAAAGTCAGTAGATCCCATTAACTTGTGACACAAGTCACAAGTTTATGTAGACAGATTGACCAGGTAATCATCCAGAGGAGACTGGGCAAGGCTGCGTGACCCAGCTTCATACTCTTATCTTTGAAAGATATTCACAACTACAAAGACCAATAGTTGAGGTAAACAGAAAGGAAGGCACGAGAGAAAGACCTAGTGGGCTTATGGCTGAGTACTGAAGGCCACCAAGAGCTCAGCTTGGGGAAGGTTATGAAGCAGCTCTGGGAGAGCTGTGAATCTCCCCTAGCTGATATTATTAAAACTGCAAAGAGAGGATTCTTGTGCAGATGTCCCTTTAGTCCTGTTTTCACATTTTCTTGTTGCTGTAGGCTTGTAGATGGGAGTACCACTTCAAGGTCTAAGAAAGCACCACCACCTGAGAGTCGTATGTCACTGAAATATGAGGAATCCTTGCCTCACCTGTGTCTTTCAGCAAGCCACTTACATTCTTCATGCATTGGTTCTCTTACCTACTGATGGGGTTGCAACGCACAATAATTTTGTGCATTAATGTTGGTGGCTTATATTACATCGAGTCATGCAGTAGTCTACAGCTAGTCAAACAGTAGTCAAACTAAAACATCTTGACTTTGTGTAACTAGAATAGATCACACATAATATGTTCATTTGAGCAGCTCTCTTAGCAGTGTATATGCCTATGAAGATGGTGAGCTTCTTCCCTTGCATATACACCATGTTAGCTACTGATATCTTTGTCCCTGATTATTTCAGTTCCTTATGTTTTGGGAATCTAATCATGTCTTCAGGAACATAGTGCTCTGTTCTTTACAAAACTCTTCTCTGAGGCTTGCACACACAGACTTGGCAACTGGCTTTTAAAAGAAGCAGTATGATCTGCAGCATATATCATAAGACAGAGAAAAGCCTAAAAACCATATTGAGAGACAGATGCTATCCCAGATATCAAAGTTTTTATTTCTGGATACTAGCTTTTCATTTGTGAAACTTATGCTTTGGTCTGAACACTTTTGCTGCTCACCCAGGAAAATGACTAGTTTTACCATTTAATTTTGAGAATCATTGAATTTGTGAGAAAAGTCATTGTATCTATTTGTATAAACCTGAAGTGAAGGAACCATCATTAAGGGTGTTTTCAGACAGTATATATATTTATAAAACCTCATGTTATAGCATTATTTAGAGGTAGCAGCTAAATAGAGCCACACGCTAAAATAATCTTCATTCTATTCTTCTTTGCCTTAATTTGTTGTTCAATAGGCATAAACGTTAGGTTATGTGAATGGACTGTTAATTCATATGAATGGAAGACTCTTCACATTTTGATGCTTAAAACTATAAAACAATGACTATGACGTTTGTCATTTGATAAGATAATTTTCCATATCTGGCAATTTAAAAGAGATTTTAAGAGACTGGAAGTTAATGCTTGAGGTTTTGAGTTGACATAAGGAAATTAATCAAAACCATGAATGTATGTGTTATCTCCTGGTACTTAATGAAATAAGCAGCATGTAGTTGACTGAGGTTCCTATTCTCTAAGCTACTAAATAATTTCTCTTTTTGCTTACCATTAGGTTTTACTGTTCTTCCACTTACTTCTGGAAATTTAGGCCTTTTATTTGGAATATGTACTCTGTCCAAATTGGTTTATAAAATGTTCCTATTTGGGCACTTGTTAATCAAGGTATGTGATTTGGGAGAATTAAAAGATTCCTCCAAGAATCTTACTTCCAGAATCGGTTCCCACTATGGCAAGTGGCAGCGTTTGCTCTCAAGTGAAACGCTGCATTGCAGATAAAGGGAGATGGCAAAGTCAAGGGTCTGTGTGCACGTAATGGTAACCACAGAAGTGACTTCACATGGAACAACATTTTTATTAAAGTAACAGCAGAATAACAAAACTAATAACCCTCCTCTTTTTTTAAAGTATATTTGTACTCTGAAAGAACTACTGTCCTTAAACAGTACAGTGCCTTTTAAAGCCACGTATTGGGTGACTTATTCTGTACTGACTCACTATTTATTGTTCTACCAGCAGCGTTTTGTGAGGCTGAGAGCTACGTACCAGGCAAGCATCTTAAATTGAGTTGCGTAATTTTAGCCATTATAAGTTACACACAGCAATAACTGGGATAATACAGTGAGAAAAGCTATGCTTTTACTGCAGGCCATTTTTTTCAGAGTTCCTCTTCCAGACATAGCACAAGGAGAAATCATCGCATATTTTCTCAGTGCACTTTCCCATTTTTCTTTGCATTAGCATTTTTCTCAAATGCTTTTTTCTACAGCAGTCCATCCAGCAAGGCTTCCTCTCTTTTTCCTTCCATTCCTTTCATTTTAATAGCTCTTGCACTTACTATTTTTAGACGGATTATAAGTACAAAAGCACATGTAAATACATGTTCTGTCTCACATGTCTTTATTTTATATGCCTTTCACTTGAGGTTCAGCCTACATTTTCTTCTTAGATTCTTCAAAGCATACAAAGCACAGAGAAAATAGTTCATGTATGTTAGTTTTCTTGGCATGAGGTAGAAACTAAGAAGAAATATATGTGTCCAATGTGTCCAGCTTATCAAAAAAGCAATGAGTTTGATAGAGATTTCTTCCAGTGGTGGCACCAGGACATTAAAAAATCAAAAGATGAAGAAATGCCGGCAAACCTAGTGTTGTAGATCCACAGATGATGAGTCACAGCATCATAATACAGACATGCCAGGAGCTAACCACACCATGTCAGGGTAACTCAATACTGAAAAGGATGAGTGACAAAAGCATGTATAATGACACATTTTCCCTGTAGCTGGAAGCAGGAGATAATTTCCTGTGGCTTGTTCCTTTCTCCTCTGAGGCCTGCTGACATAGGTATACACAATAGTATTTCTATAGCTAGGCCATAAGGTGGTCTAATTATTCCAGAGGACCAAAGTGTAATCAGGCGCTGCATCCACCTTCAGGGAATTAGGTTTCTTGCTCGACCCTGAAGCTGGGTTGGCTGCTGCCACGTTCCTCTTGTGGCATATGTTTAAGATGGTGTGTGGGTGTGCTTTTCTTTGGGGATGACTAACCCCCCTCCATTGATTATAGGAGAGCCTAGAGTAGATACCCAAACTTTATACAAGTGAAGTTGCAAGATGAGTAACAACACTGCTCCACAAATGCTACGGGTCTTACTGAAGTCAGGTAGGTGTGACAGAGCAATTACCAGTGCTACTGGCTGGTTCTGTATTTTGTTTGCTTAAAATCAAGTAGGTCCACATATTTTTTAACTTTCTGTGGGTCCCTAATGAAAAATAATGAGCTCATCTACCCTAATAGTAAAAGCTTTGACATTTTAGTCTGGATTTGGTGGTGGAATGTGCTCCCATAAGCACAGCTATGCCTGAAATGCAGGTGCGTGTGACAGTGTTACAGTGCTTGTTGGTGCCAGTCAGGGCTGGTTTGTGCCTTGCTGTTACAGGACATTCACAAAAAGACTACACTAGTATTTCCCACTGAAACACAGGAGACTTCATTTTCCCTATATGGAAAGCAAACTTTTGTTTTCAAACAGGTCTCTGGGCCTTAATAAGTTTCTGAAAGCTGCAGTTATATTTTCAAACTACTCGATGCAAATGCTTTCTGCAGTTTGTGTGAATTTGTTATAGCTGGGAATGCCAACACGCTATTAACACACAAAAGTAAATCCAATGGAAATGTTGCAAATTATACCCAAAAATGCTATTTCAAACATGTACAGGAATTTTCCAGCAGAGATCATTATGTAGATATGAGAATTTTAGCTCAACAAAAGCCTTGATCAGACAGCTCAGTTACA
Source organism: Scolopax mira (assembly GCA_004320125.1). NCBI lineage: Eukaryota > Metazoa > Chordata > Aves > Charadriiformes > Scolopacidae > Scolopax > Scolopax mira. Next base: position 134,251 of record BJBW01004837.1, read on the forward strand.
CAATGAGCAAATGCAAAGGGCCACATGCAGTAGTCCCTGCTGTCCAGATTGTGATTTCTGGATTGATTCTAATCCCTGCTGGAGGCACGGTGGGCCCTTTGATCACTCTCCAGCCCTTTCTTCTCCAACTTGCACCTGCCCTTGCTGAGGCTTGCCCTACTACAACACTCCCCATCAACATACAGATAAATTAAAAGATACGATGCTAGAGGCTGAAATTTAGGAATAGGCAAAGCAGTCTTTAGATTTCATCAAACTAGAAATCTGTTGTGCTTTTAAATGACTCTAAGCTACATCTCTCAGTTGCAGCCCTGAGCAACTTCTGTTTTACCCATCTAGAAAATTTGACTCTATAACAGGAGAAATGAGGACACCTGTCCTAGGCAACAAAACGCTACCTGTGTCTCCATTGCCAGGGGACTCTATACAACTGAAAGACAGGCACAGGCTATATGTCTTTACTTGACATGGTAAGATTTTATAATAGGCCCTTCATAGGCCAGAGGTGGAAACTCTAGGGCAAATGTAAATTTCTTTATCGCTGCAGAGAGTAGAGAATCCAGTATTTGCTTTGGACAACTGCAGAGAGGCAAGGGTCAGCACTCAGAAATGAATCTCCAGTTTCCTTAGATCTGAGAGGAAGAAGTAGGAACAAAACCTGCTTATAGCCCCCAGTTAAGCTGCGATGTGGACATGGGTGTTTGGATTTGGGTCACCTGAAACTGCTTTCTGCATAAGACATGATGCTACTAGAAATCAGCATATTGGAGGAAGTTCATCCCAGTCAAAGTTATATGGAAGGGTTTAAGCTCATCTGTGCAACTGTCTTCACAAATAAAAAGGAGGCCAGTGCCTCTCAGAGATGTGTGTGTGAGAGGGCTTTCTGAGGGGAACAGAAGAATAGGCAGGAAGGGGCGTGGAAAGCTATCTCATGACTAATTGCTGTTTGCAGCTGCAGATAGACACATGCTTAATTATCTGCTATATGCATGCAAATTTGGTTTGCTGTCACTAGAGTCCAGATGTTCCCTTCCACTATACAAAGTATAACAAACAAAAGAAAAAGGGTCAGAGAGCAAAATACAAGGGGCCAGGAGTGGCAGCTTGGTGCTATTTTTCTTCCTGTCACGTGCTAGGCCTGGCCTACCATGTTCCCGACCTCCCCAGTGCAGTCAGAGATTTGTGAGTTCACAGGCTGGGAATCTGGTCAGCCAGAAGCTGTTCCCCCCAGCTCCCCTTCCCAGGGAAATGGAGGGGAAAGGGTGCAGGCATACACCCAGACCCACAGCTGGCAGAGTTTGGATGCCTGAGATGCCATGCCATGCCATGCCACGCCACGCGCTCTGACACAGAGTCTTGGGTCAGAGGGGAGCAGTAGCTGGTCTCCTTGACACCACCATGTAGCCTGAAATTGTTCAGTCAAGCTTACAGTCATCATAATTTCTAATGAGCTACTCTCCTCTAGACATATCCCTTGGTAGCAGTAAATCCTCTTAGAGCAGTCTTATGGCTTACTTTTCTTTAGGTACTGTTCCTTCTACAACTATAAAGCCCTTTTTTTTCCTATCCATCCTTTAAGCTCACATCTGTTCTTTAGGTAATTTTTTGTACTAATAAAAATATACAGTATTTTTCCCAGACAGTGAGTCGAAACATTCTTCATTTTAACATTTTGTAGCAAAGTCCTTTTTCATAGGATTTATACGTTGTGTTCCCAACATTTAAAAATATTAAGATACACAATTAGGTCCTTTTCTCTGATCAGTCCAAATCCAGGAACAGCAGAGCTATGTTGATTTATATGGATCATTCATCTGGCCTTCAGTCTATTCATTCCATTTTAATTAAATAACAGTGATGATCATTAGTGGCTTTGTGGTGTCTGTTTTGAATTAAATTTGTTCTGAGTATATACATCGTGTTGATTCGTTTTATCTTTTGTGCTCAACGCAATATACATAGATTCAGTGATCACATGTCCTCTTTAAGTGGCTCAGCAGTGGGAACATTTCCTTCCTTTAGAGTGGCAATATCGAGTTACAAGCATCTGACTAAATACAACTTATCAGTTCAAAATACAACGTATCAGTAGTTGGTTCTACTCTTCTGTATGCAAGAATGATGAAATTCCAAAAATTCTCTGAGTAAATTCTCTGGTAAAGACATAGGGGGATGACTGCAGTTACTTCTGATTTCCAGGGACATGGGAAAAGGCTGAGCCTGGGCAGGTTCTTTGGCTGTTTAGGTTGGTCAGCTCATGGATGGTGGTCTGAGACCACCCCCTGGCACTGCCTTAACTGCTGACACTCGTCAGGTAGAACGGTTTATCATATTTATCTGCATGGTCTCTTTGCTTCCAGCCCTATTGCTCATGCTCATTGCACCCTTTCCATTTGCATAAAGTTTCTGTCTATGTATATTTGTATAAAAAGAGCTATCTTAGGTTTTCTGGAGACTGTGTCCTGCCCTTTATTCCATAACAAACAGATTTAATCTGCAATAACAATTCCCTATAAGCCTCGGTGATATCTTAGAATCCATTTTTTATAAGTGCATGTAAGATTTTGTGCCTGTTTTAATAAGGTGTGTGAGCCAAGGTCCCGTGAAGTGGTTAGATCTTGCCACTAAGCCACTGAACTTTAGATCACGCCTACGCATTTTCCTGGAGAATTGCCCAGAGTACCTTTAGCTTCTTTACTACTTAGGCTACTGTCTCCGGGGGTATGTCATTACCTTTGATTTAACTGAGTACAGCAAAGGGAAAGTTAGAAATTTATTACTGATTTGACACCTTGTCCTAAGGTAAATGTTATTAGTTGAAACCCTTGCCTTAGCCAGAGGAATCAGTATCGAGGTATATTACTGACTCTCTAGGCTTATAGCAGACAGGAATTCTGATCAGAAAGTAATAAGAAGGATCTAGAAGTAAGATTTATGGCAGGTGCTGTTACCTAACAATATAATTCCTCTGTTAAGTAATATCTCACACTGACAGATTTTAGCTCATTATGTTATTAACACATTGTTAATTAAAACAGTGTCTGCAAGAGCTGGACACAGAGCCATTTATTTCTGTATCCTATAAAATACTTTCTTCACTATGTCTTCAGGCTTCAAAAAACATCCAAACAGTTCTTTCTGGATTGAAATTCTAACACTCTTTTCCATATTAATTTATAAATTACTGACATTACTATGAATGTAATTATTCATTCTTACCAGTGCATAGTCCTCCTCTGACAGGAATCTTAGACACAGGCTCTCGCACAATAGAGAAATCTGTTGCTGTTCCCAGTTTAAATATAACTGAACAGAGACAAAAGATCATGATGCTAACATTATTCTGTGTAATAATGCAGCAGTGCTCAATCTTTATCAATGAGCAGGTGACAGCTTAACAAAGCAAATGCATCTCATGGAACATTTCACACATGCTTTACATTCAGAACAACCTGTAGGAAACACAGCAATTGACTGAGGTTAAAGTAATGATAGGAGTGTGTTTAAAAAAAAAATCTTATATATTTTGAATGCTATCAGCTGCAAGCCAGGAGACACAGTATGGTATGAACAACAGGTCATAGTTTGGTTTCGTTGCTACAAAGGATCCCCAAAATTGACAGAGAGAACATAAAGACTCAATGGTTATTTTGCATGCAATTCTTTATACTCAGAGAATGCTTCACTGAAGCTCTGGCTCTGTCTCTCGCAGTTTTAAGATGCCTGGGTCAGCTGCACAAAGGAAGTTTATGCTTATGCCTTGCAGTCCTAATGCCCTCAAGAAGCTATAACATTGTGTTATGGCACTATTCCCTTAAATGTAACATAGTTCCTTCTGCCAGGGACATCCATTTAATATATTTTTAGAAAATACAGAGAGAATTACAGAAGACTAGACCACTGAGCCCTAAATTTCTTTACATCATTAGAGAAAGATGCAGAAGGTTTTTTTTTAAATGAGGAAACCACAAAGAGAATGGTAAGAGGCAAAAAGCATGGCAAGAGTTCATTACAAAGCCATAATGCATTTATAGCCTTTTCAGTAAGACCGCATTTTCCAGGCTATTTTATGAGGGGCAGAAAGGAAGCAGAGCAGAGGAAAAAAACCCCAATAGTTCACAGAGGACTCCAGAAGAGGCAAAGCTACTAGCAGGAGCTACAGCTAAAATGAAATGATTCACAGGTGACTCCAAAGAGTGGTTACAAACCCAGAGAAAGTTAACTCACCCAGTTCATTTTGCTGCCAACAGAGAGAAGGGTCAATGGCTCTGTGGCTCCACAGTTACAAAAGCACAGACCTTCAAGCTCAGATAAAAGAAGACTGTGTAGTTTTCATTGGAAGCTTTTGTTACTAGAAACTTAAGTTACAGTATCATTAATAAGCAATGAAAAGGAAAAACGTTTTCCTTATATATATGTGCTTTTTTTCTGCAGTGAATGTATATTTCCTTCTATAGTGCCCTGTGATCTATTTCATTTTATTTGCCTGCTGTTCTTAGCATTAGGCTTCCTAACTGGATTTTAGCTCTCATTAATCTGGCTGAGTTCTGTAGTCGTAATAAATGGGAACTTACAGGCCTTGGTGTCATCCACCTCAGATAATTTGGATTAGATTTAATGGGATCATGTTAACTGGAGGAGAACCTTCTGCCCTTGATACTTACATGGACAAGAGAGACATTTAGCACTAGCAATAGCAATGTGGTTTAGCCTGGAGAGGAAATATTCTGCTCTCCTTGTGTAATTGATTTGGGATTCAAATGCACCATTATGGCAATCTAAACACACAGTTAAAGAGCATGGGGGTTTTTTTAGCCACGCACTCTCAGTGTATAGAAAACTACATTTGATCTTTTTTTTCATTAAACTTTTTTTCAAAACTTTCCTCAGGAGCTTCAATTTTAAGAGGTACAAACCATATAGCAAAATCTTGCCAGCAGACATAAGCGTATATATTTCTTTGGTACTTCTAAGTTTAAGGTCAATGAAGCAAAATGCAAGCTGTAATATGTTTGCACCCTGAACACAAGCAATTAATAATAATGCAGGCTCAGAAAGGATGACTGGAATTGAGTTTTTTACCATAGAAAATATTAGTATTACTTCAAGGCTTGAGTAGCAAATAGTAAGGATGACTAGACAATAAAAAATTACATTATCCCTCTCCTGGGGGAATTAGTTACTTCTATTCTAACATGGCAACTGATAGATTTGGGGATCCACTGAAATGCTATAGCCAAAGGAGGCAAATAATCCATGGAAGTTACTGTCAAATGGCAACACTTGGATGATGAAAGACTTGGAACTACTACTTATAACATTAAAAACCACCATGACACAGTGCTTACCCAAGGCTAACATTGCTATTTATTCTCATAGCTTTTCATCTTACGACAGGATTTATCCCTACTGGTCTACTATAAGATGTATTGGGGGGAATTGTTTATTTTGACTTTAACAATGATCTTTCCTGATAAACCCAAAGGGAAGGAATCTTTAGAATTGAAATTATGTCTACTATTCATGACTTGACATACTTAAAAAATCAGGCTCTTGTTTTCCAGAAGTTGTTTCCTATGTGAGAAAATTCAGAATATTCTAAGCACGGAACAAAGCATGCACGAAATACAGTTCAGTGTTCATTTGGTTTTCATCAATAATAAGAATCCTTCATCAGACTAATCTAAACAGGACAACTTCTTTCCTAATGTAAATATTATCCACTGGCTCTTCAGGAGCAAAAAGCTTTTTACTAAGTGTTTATCAGAGATTGGTAGAGATTTATCTATGTAAAAGTACAAAACCTGGAACTCTAGTTGGCTTATACTGATTGTCCCAACAATGTGTGACATCCTGACTCTATGGGAGCAATACAACTGAAGAAACTGGGGCGGGGGGGAAACAACCACCAAGAACCTTAAAACCAGAAAGACTTTTCTACTTTTTCATTATGCATTAGGATTGTACTGGAATTAATACTTGCTAGTCATTATAACTTACATTTATGCAAGTCTTTATACATTTTTCATTTCTTCTTGTCAGCGGTAAAATTGCTTCTGATAAAATAAAATCAGATGGAGGGAATTGAAATCCAGGACTGGCTCCAGGTTGTGATGCAAAAATCTTTGCTATGTTTGCTTTTTTGGAGGGGAGAAGGAAGAGACTTTTTTTGTGACAAGGAAAATGCTGCTTCAGGGAGCAGTCTGGTGGGCACGAGATATGAAATGTTGCTAGAGAATCGCTTGATAAACGTTAACTGTTCTTCGTTTCTCCTTGTAGAAATTTTCAGTGCCAACTGGGGCCAATAAATTAGTTGAGTATTTCCAGAGTTTTGGTCACCTGGATACTTGACAATCTACTTCAAAGGCTTTGTGTGTAGAAAGGGTCCAGTTGTTGCTATCTGAGAAGATGATTTTGGAACCCCATCACCTCTAGGCTGATGGGTGTATCTGTCCCATGTGTCAGGCAGCCATACAGGAGAAGCTGTTTCTGCAGAGCATCTCCAGAGAGAGCGCTCTGCCATTACATGCCAATCTTCTGCTCCCTCAGAGGCCTCAATCCCATCAGGCTCTCCCCGCATCTCATTCCCTCCAAAACTAGGTCTACAGTCAAGCAACTCCTGTGTGGACATAGATTTGCCTGTAACAGAGTAAGCCATAAAAGAAAAAGCAACACAAGATTTGGTGTGAATGGTTTTCAGATACTTCTGCCACCCTGGAAAGCTGCAACATTTTGATAAAGGATTAATGACCCAAAGCCGTAAGGGCTATTGGTCTGGCATCTTTTTCTATACATCAGCTAGCACCTCATTCCAAACACACTGAGGACATGCTGCACCACCTTGAGCAAGAAGGCAGGGGAAGGTGGGAGCAAACATTGCATTAGGTGGGAAGGAGGGTTTGTTTGCATCTTCTTCTGCCTAGGACCAGCTTTAGAAAATGTTTTAATTTTGCAAAAAAGGGTTGGCATCAGGGAATTATAAAAAAAAAAAAGGAGGAAAAAAACCAGTAACTATCAAAATGCTGCTTCTGTAAGCCAGTAGAAGAAGAAGCCATGTCAAGGCTGTTCAGTCCAGCCTGTATTCTGAAGAATAAAGCAAAACTGGGTCCCCCATTCTCCACCACAGATGATAGTCAGGTACAAAGTAAAGATTTGAATGTCAAAGAAAACAGCTTTGCTGGTTTAGTCCTACGATTCATGCTACATAACTGTGGCAGGTGCAACTGCTGTTCCTAATATAACATGTCTTCATTTAAGCAGAAAAATGTGCCTTTGGAGTAGACTTTCTGGCTCTGAAGATTACAAGAAAAATTACTCTCTTTCTGAGATCTTTATATAACCAAATTCTAATAAGCAGAGATGATGGACTCCTGCTTATTCAGGCAAATCATCTTCTTAAAGCTACAGCTATATTTGCAAAAAGCAAGCAGGATTTAGCAGCCTGTAAAAAGCACACAGAAGAAACACCATGTTAAAATAACCAAACAAGAAAACAGATGGTTTTAAGAACATATTGCATTTATTTGGCCCCAGAATTCCTAGCATTGTAACAAACTCCCAGAGTTTCATGCCTTAAAGTGCTTCAAACTCCATTTATATTATTAATACTTTTAACATTAATGTACATTTCTGTATAAGCATCAATCCAAAGAAATTTATATTTTTATAAAATTCTTTATATTAGTGGTTCAAATTTGCTCTCAGGATGACCAGCATTAAGGCAAATTTCCAAAGTTAAGACACTGGAGTTATGCTGTTGTGGGTGAGAGCAGAATTTGGCCCAGGAAGGTATACACAATTATATTTTTCTGCATATATTTCAAAAGGCACAACAGATTACCTTGGAAATCAATACCATTTAAAAGGGAGTTTATCAAAGCAAATACTTTTAATTTGCTTTGGCACAGTCCACATCCAGAGGATGCATTTGCTCACCAGCTGTTCTGCATAAGCAGCCTGATGACGGTGACTCAGGGATCAGCAAAAGGGGAACCCACGTTGCATGAATTCGCAGAGTCCTTCAGCAGACCCACCCCGGGGTGCGTGGACAAGTACCGTAACAGCAAAGCTACTTCGTTGGGCACCCGTGCAAACTCACTACGCCATGAACCTCTGCAATTCTCCTGCTGGAGACGTGTTTGTCATTGATGTTAAGATTCCGAAGACAGCCAACAAAGGGGTCTTTAACTGGATGCCACTGAGTGTCCAAATTCGCTACAAAAAGCAAAGTAGAAAAATCAAATTCATAAAATGAGAATGATTTTAAAGAACATAAATTACTGCAAGGCTTTCAAAAGAGGGGGAATGATACAAAACTACATGCATGAATCAGACTTTTGTTTTGGAAAGAAAGAAAAAGCCACGCAGATATGAAAAAATAAGCAGCCATAATTTTACCTGGAATTTTGCCAAAATAGACTGTCTGAAGCATCTGTCTAGGAGGAGAGGGCAGAAGTCCAATGGTATAGTTACTTTGTGTGCCCAGCTCTAGCTGCACCATGTTGTCCTTCTGAGAGACTGCAAAGAAGCAGGTAAATGAGTACTCCTTCTCAGCCCTATTAAAGAATTAACTAGATATGGTACTATTTTTAAACAGCATCTGTCTCGAAATTTAACTCATAGGAAAAATAGATTTTATTGTAATTCAAAATCAGATTGATACATCTCAGTACTCTGGGGCTATAAAGAGCCCCAAAATCCCTCTTATGTAAAGCCTTAAATTAACATGAGACACAGACATTGTTCTACAGAGTATTCTAAGAATAAACAGAAGTGAAATGATTAATAAAATCTGGGACCGCAGTGCTCTGTGCCCACCATCCTTTCAGAGTTTCAGAAGAACTGGTATGATACAACATACCTGCAATAGTGTGCCACTGTCCATCAGACAGAGGTTGCTCAGCTGTGACTGATGTTTGGAATTCTCCAGCACCACTATTTCCAGCAGCAATGACCTGCAAAAAAGTTATCTTTTAAGTTACCATGGCAAGGAAAAGAGCAACAGAAAAAAAACAGTACTTCAAGCAATTTACTGATCTTGTGATGGCTGTGTTTTACCTAGTTTTAAGAGTCATGGTCATTGTATACATATTTCAGAAATTATCCTCTCCAAGAGAAGAATAAATTTTCCTAATAGATTTTACAAGAATAAATACATACCTTTGTCTTTCCCTCACAGTCTTACAAAAATATGTTAATTCTTTTGACATAATCTGAGGCAAGGTCTTTCCAATTAGGCTTTCTTTCCCAAAGCAGTCATCTACACACTTGGCATCTCCAGAGAAAATCTCTGCAATACATTTTTCTGTCCTTTCACACAGTTTTGGACTACTCACTATCCACTCATGAAGCTTGGAGCCTGACTATTTACGATGACATTTTGAACAAGCACCTGCTTCTGCCTTCTCACGTCTTGCTTCTCTTTCCTTGTGAGCGCATTAGGTATTTTTCAACATCTTCCTTTCAAACTCGCTTTTGGAGTGATGGTTACAACAAACTTGGTAATGGTCAGGTAACTGATACGCTGAGTCCACTTCCTATCAGGCTGATAGTGTCTCATTGACCTTTTATCCCTTTGTGTTGCATCCTATCCACACTGACAACCAAGATTAATCTAAATTATTGCTGAAAAAAGTGGTCAGACTTGCCCTTAAGAAGACCCCAGCTGCTGATGCCACTGCTTCCATGTGCTAGTTGTGTCTTGAATCTGATCAGCGATCTGAGGGAAACTAACTGATGACAAAAAGATAAATAATAAAAGCAAATTCCCTAATCTGGGAAGAGAAGAGCAAAGCTGAGCTTTCTGAAGTTAGGTAGAATCATGCTGGTTTAAACCATGCCATGAGACAGCAGGTTCTGTGGAGCACTGACATTTTTCTATTTGATGTCTCTCCAGCAGCAACCACAATAGTTTTGTAGTCCAAGACTCACATTCTGAAGCAGTTACATTATGAAAAAGCAACAGTGATAATAATCACCACCACGACACACCATCAACTAGAGTAGAGATGCTAACACAAAGCAAGACTGCTCAAGTTCTATAATAGACGTGGCTACAGAGCTGCATCAGTACAGCCACATGATGACCAATGCAGGAGTGGGAGTAAGCCACAAAGTTCTGTAGCCTCTGGCCAAAACCCCAGTGGGTTTTTGCAAAAGTTCAGAAGCCTAGGAAAATTAAGACTGTGCCCTACTGCTGACCACTGTGAAGAAAGCATGTGCAAGCTACTGGTAATGTAGGCACAGAGACAGTTAAACACTCAATTTTCCATGCGATGGTTTTCAGCAACTCTGAGGAAGTGTGTTGCAGCACCTAAGGTCGGAATTGCACCTGCCACTAAGGGTAATGCATCTTAAATGGAAACACAGCCTGTACTTGCCTTTCCTCCTGCCATGTAAATAGTCAAGTAGTTGTCTCGCTTGCTTCCAGCATGGAGGAGCACACCTCTTGGACTCCTTGGTCGAATGGTAAACACAATCCTGAAATTGGAGCCTATCAGCAAATTACCTGTGCAGAATTAAACAGTGGGTGGAGGAATGATCAAAGGAGGAGACAACTGGAAAACCACATAATTAATTAAGTAAATAAATCATTGTACATATACACTTAAAACATAATTCCATATACTATAATCTCTACACATCTTACCAATGGTGATATATCCTCCTTCATTAAAGAAATAAATCCCCGTCTCCATGGGAACATCCAGACATGGAAGTATGCCCTTTTTTTGCTGAGGTGCAGTCATGACTTTTCCATTCATCTTAAAATTTCTCAGGCAACCCTTGAAACTTTTCATTGGTATATTCTGAAAGCGTATTTCAAAATATCAATAGTAAAGCATGATGGCAATATTTTCAGTAAGAATACCCATTAGTTCTTTTGTATTGTTGGACTGTAGAAAGGCAACTGGCACTAACGTCACCTAAAACCCATCTCTGGGTACTCCAAAATTTTAAAAAAAGAGCTTAAATCATGAAAGTAATAGTTGATTTTGGGTTAGCATAACTCCTGCTTGCAGAACAGAAACTTCCCAATGACGTGTTAAAAAGACAATGCAACAGAAGTTGTGAAGACTCAGATACACCCTTCCCTTCTAAGAGGCTGTTCATTTAATTGGATTTTATGAAAAGCTCTGCATCATTAATTGTCCAATTTTTAAAGTAAGAGGAACCACACATATTTCAGATTATATCCACTTCATTCATAATTCCTTAATGAGAAGGATTCCTTTGCTTCTCTATACATTATAGCTTAGTCCACTGATGTAAATATTTTGTGGGAAGAGGGTATCCCTGGAATTACAAATGTGACTTTGGGTTTTTCTATTTTTTTAGATAATAGAAATGAAAACAGTACATGGTTGTCATCAGCGTCTCAGCAACAAATTTTGAAAATGTGCACCCAGCTGCCAGCTGTGTGAACAGGTGAGGAAAAAGATATCTAATGAACAACTGCAAACACTACAAGTGGTGCTCAGTCAGTGCTGGGAAATATCCCCCAAACCTTTTCAACATGGAAATCCTGCATATTAACACTTTCACATGTAATTAGTGCAGCATGGGGAGTGTGTGTGGGTGGATGTGTCAATTATTTACCTTTCTTTTCAGTGATGGCAGCCCTCCCACGTAGACTGGTGGCTTAATGCTGATGGCAGAATTTGTTGCTAATCTGCCATGCTGGGCCCTCAGACCATCAACAACAAGGTGGACATTCTTCCCATCTGTGCCGAAAACCACCTTTGCAGGGTGCAAATATAACACAGTGAGACTGGCTAATGAAAGCCACTGGAGATTTTTTTTTTCTTTTAACTTAAACTTGTTGAAATATTTAAACTGAAAATAACATGCTGGGCCTGTCAGTCTGTATAAGCTCTCTCAGAAACAGAGAGACCTGTCAACCACATGAACTTTCAGGCATAGGAATTGACTTCAGATAACCAAAATTGAATTTCTAATAACAAAAATTCAAAAGGCTGAGCCTGCTGAACGCTGGTTGTGGTTTCACTGTGGTTCCTGCACCACACTACTTACAGCGTGCCATTGCCCATCATTGTATTTAGTACTGGTTTTGATTTTGGTTCGTTTTCCTCCAGAACCAAGTGAAAAGACAAAACGTCCTTTTGAAATGTGGAGAGCCATGTAGGAGTCCTCAGATCTTTCCTCCATGAAAACTATTAATCCTCTTGATGATCTAGTCCGTACATCTAGAGAGAAATGTAACCTGTCATGGAAAGTAAGCACATTAAAATATAGGTCTGGTTTGTTATATTCTTTCTATTCTGAAAAAAAAATGCCAGTGAAACCCCATTTGTGAAATGCAGAATAGCTTTTGAGTGGAATCACAGTGTTCTACATTGCCTGTATTTCTGAAATGTAATGAAAGTTGACATATTCAGGCTTAGGATTTCTCATCAATATGCACTGTAGTTGTCCACCACATCCATGTCAATCTACTTAGTTTGGGTAAATGTTGGGAAAGAAAAAAAAAAGTGACTGAACCTTTAGAACCACGCGTGTTATACCCCAAAACATAAGCAAGAAGAAAATCCTAACTCTTAGCAGCCAAAGATTCAATCAGCTTTGACAACTCAGGTATTAAGAGGACAACTGAGAACACTTGTATTACCTGTCTGTAGATGATGGTGGAGAAAACGTGTAGGACATGAAACTGTTGGGAGTGTTTCCAAGGAGATATGCTTCATTGCTGGCATTTAACTGAATTGCTGTGTGGTTTTTTTTGTTTTGCACACCTGCAGCTTTCAAATAATCAGGGTATTTTTCATTCTGTACCTGTAAGGCAGAATTGAAACACATACTATGCATTAACATGAAAAAAAAAAATTCTATCTATATATTTAAGAATTCCCATCTGAGGCAATCAACAGCGTTGTCTAACTGACAGAGAAGCTGTGGTCATTCTGGACAGGTGTGGGTTTAGCACAGAGCTTCAACACAGAAAGAATTTGCTGCATGTGTAAGATGGAAGGAAAATAATATGCAGACAAAGCCTTGGCATCAGTATAGGGCAAAGATGATAGTAAAAACAAGCATACCTTGAGCATCTTAAGCCTGAAAGGATTTTTAAATTCTTGCAGCAGCAGTGGTTGAAGGTTCTCGTATTTGTGGCAAGTTCCAAGGGACACATCAGTCTTTGCAGTATAATGAACAAGATTTTGAACCTCAGGGAGCTGGTCTGTCCTAGAGTGATGAAGGCAGGAAGTAGTGTGATGCAGCATTCCTTTTAGCATAATCAACAACTTATTGTAAAACTGTACAAAATCAATTTCCCAGTGACCTGACACACTATTTTCTTAAACTCTACACATATGTAAATATTCATTGAAACTTAGCTAAAACAAAGGTCCACAGGGACATCACTCATGACTCAAGGAATGCTTTTCTTTAAAGAACACACTTATGCATGACTTTGCGCCTAAATTTTGCCTGTAAGATGTCACTAATAACCAGACAAACACGTGAAAAAAGAGACAACATAAATCAGGCACCTGATTTCTATACAAATGCTTTTATTGTTTGTGTAACTGATTTTGTTCTGCCAGTAATCTTCACTCTTTTCATTACCTGGTTCCCGGTGTAGCTATAATAATACAATCTAGCAGATCTTTTTGGATGCCTTGCTGGGACACTTCCAATTCACTATGTTAAGGTCATTCTTTGATTAAAAGACTACTAAAAAGGTATGATTCCATTACATCCGAACACTAGATTTAATTACAACTTGATACCATGTATAATTTGCCTGAATAAAAGAATATTTGGAGGCAGCAAAGTTACACATTCATGAAAGCTTCACAAATATATAAAGGAAGCAAGTTAGCAAAAAAGTGATTTTAATATGATTAAAGAAGGGAAACAGGCTGAAATGCATGAAACAAAATTATTTCTAAGCCAAATACCTTTTTATAAAGACATTTGAGATGCAACCTTCAAAATCATCTCCACCAAATGTTATAGGTTGGATTGATGTCTGTGCTGTTGGAGAGTCAACTGGTTTTGATTTTGATGTCGACTCATCATCAACCAGCAGACGTACTCTGAAACAAAGTGAATAAAAATAAGCCTGAAATCTAAAGAAATAGTTATGAAGCTAAATTATATACCTATATATATAAGAACTCTTTGAGAGATGTGTTTTCTTGTTACATTGTAATTATGCTAGAGTTTCATTAGCTTAATTCTGGGACTTTTTCAGTATGTGTTCATTGCCTGCTATGAAACTGCTCTGTTTTTCCACAGTAGCTATTGAACACGCGCTGAAGCTGGTACTTCAGTCCTACAATGAAATCCTGGCCCAATTAAAATTAATGAAAAACTTGCATTCACAACCATAGGGCAGGATTTAGTCCTTTGTGTCCAAGTGGTGCACTTCACATGTTAGCAACAGCTGGTACAGATTTAAGTTATAGCCAATCATTCAAAATGTTCCACTTTAGCTAACACTTATGTCATTTTTTGTGTTCCACAAAAATTAATATGATTTAGGAGCTTTTCAGTATATTGTCTTTTCTGATATCTACATAACAGATGATTATTGGAAAAAAAGACACAATATTAGCTTCTTCCCTGAGCCTTTAACCACCTATATTAGATAGATATATAACTTTCATAGACATATGTAAAGGGTATGGGAAGGGGAAGGGCTCTAAAGCTCCAGCTTGACAAGCAGTCAAAACTCACACAATCTATAAAAGACAGGTGTAGTGATGTACAGCTGAAACATCATAAGTACTGACGTGCACATTCATAGACCAAAAATTTGCTTCATTATTTCAGTATATTTTACAGGCAGAGGCCATTTTTAGGCGTGTACCCAAAGAAGAAGTCAAACAAAATTTAAATCTTATTTCTCCAACCACAATACAAAAGATCATATAAACTGGACTCACGTGTTGTCTTTTTTTTGTACTGTCACATAATGCATTGACCCATCTTCATATTTCTTTTCCAGTTCAATTTGATTCTCTCCCAGCTTTGCACTTACAAAGCCAGGTCTCAGAAAAATAGTAAGAATATCATGCTATAAAAGAATCCCAAAAATGGTCAGTTAATTTCATTAGTGTCTTGTGGGAAAGAAATTTTCTTACACTAAAACTGCGTTTCTCAGTCATCTAGTACCAGATATTACACCCAGTTCTGCACAATTAGCATAGTTCCTGTTTTAAAATGCCTCTGCATTCTGAATACCAGTCATTTTAAATTTCTTGTTTTCTTGTCATTACTTGTTTAAATTATTTTTACAAAAAAAAGCAGAGGATTCAGTTTTCAAATGCCCGATGTGGACTCATATCTTAACTTCTCCAGCCAGCAAGGATGGGGCTCTTCTTGAACCTCCCTGCTTTCTGAGGTAACATAGCCAAAATCAGCCCCTTTCATCTGCATATTTGATCATGGTAACATTTCTGCATGGCCAGAATATCAGTTTTTCCTGAGTAAATTTCCACGCCACTTTATTAGGCAACAGTTATCTTACTGGGATGGTAGTATCCTGGTTCATGAGCTACTCTGCAGAAGGCTCAAGTTCAAAGCTCAGTTACTCGTCAAGATATGTTTTGATTGAGTGAAGAAATTGCCAGGATGAGTTTTCTCTGGCCTATGACATGCAAGATGTCACGCTCCAAAGATGAATATAATAGCCATGTCTTGCCTTAAAATACAGGAAGCTACATGAGACTTAAGACACAAACTGATGCCAAACTGACAGTCACAAAGAGGCACGAATGATCCAAAATCAAAACCAATCACATATTTCAAGCTGAACATGTTTCACACCTGTAGATTGCAATTTAAGAGGGTTCCAGTTGATGCCATGGTCTGAAAGCCAAAGCCAACTTGGAAATCCTCGGGAAAGGAGAAATCCGCTGCTTTTAGGCTCAGTGTCCCCTTCTTGGAGAAAGATGCAGATCGGATGAGCTGAAAGAGAAATAATAATGCTTTCAGTGATTTTCCTTTTAATCAGAAGAAATGGCAACGTGGGACAACAACCGCCCTACTCAACGTAATTGTGACCAACTCAGGTCAAAGCCAAGCACAAGGCAAACTGCAAGTAAAACTATTTCGGTATGGAACCAGACGGATGGAACTGGTTCCACCAGCACTATCATCTGAGAAATTCTAAAGGGAGATGAGACTCTCTGGTATAAGGAGCTCTTTGTCTCTACCTACTCTTTGCATCGTGATGCAACATGATGGCTTTGAAACTTTCCATAAGTGGGGACACAAAAGTGAGCAGCTGGAGGAACGGTTCCTAAGTACGGAGCTGTGCAGATGAGCTGCATAACTGAAAGAGTGAGTCATAGGACACAATATACCTGGGCCTTTTTGAACAAAAGACACTTTAATACATGAGAAGTTATACAGATACAGGCAGAGAATGAAGGTCAGATCCTCTGCATTGGCAAATGGCCTGCAAAGAAATTGCTCTGTGAAGGGTTTAGGTGCCACAAAGGGAAGGCAAATGAGCACAAACTTTCAGTACAATGCCACAGTAAAAAGGGCAAATGGGATCATGCACCATGTAAGTAGCAGCAAGTAGAAGCAGAAGGGTGCTTTTCATCTCTCCATGAAGCATTGGTTAAGCCAACACTGAAATGTCACATTGTCCCATTTTAAAAAGAACATGGCAAAAGTCAAGAGTGCTTAGAAAATAAGTATCAAATTATCAGGTGAATGGAGCAATAGCCTTACAAGCAGAGACTTCAGCAGAAGTAGAGTCTGCTCGGGTGTTTCAAAAAAAAGGGTGAGGTCATTTAATTAGGAAGCATAAGCACCTTGGCGAGAGGAAAAATCATGGGTAGTATTCTGGCCTAATCAATAATAGCAACTGGAAGCCAAAAAGTTTAAATGGTAAATATATATTCTTAATTGTACACAGTATTAATTAAGAAGGTAGACTATGTGATGGAGCAAGCTCTCACAGTAGGGATGCAATCTCTTCCATATTTTCATACCAAGCCCAGGTTCTTTTATCATCATCACACGTTAACCAAATATAACTTTTGACCTAAGTAAAACATAATGGTCCAGGATTTATAGACAGACCAGACTCTGTGGAGTCCAGCAGAATTTTTTAAGGAACTCTGTTAGTTACCTTCCAGTCATCTGAACATTTCTTGCTGACACCAAAAGTCTCGTCAAAAATAACAGATGCAGTGTTAGGGTTTTTCACATTCTTCATGCAGCCCCGGTATGGAGGTGTGGATATATTAAAGCTGGTTTCAGAGAGTGGAAGGAAAAAGAGTGGTATTTTTAAGTACACACCAATACAGTAGCCTGTAAATGCTGACAATGTAAGAAATAAAAAAACAGAACAAGAGCAATCTGTCTTGCATACACATACTTCATGCTGATCAAACCCAATCTTCAGGATACATTCCAACAAAGATCCCACCATTAGACAAAAGTCAAATATTACGATCATGTATTATACACTGGTTATTTTCTTATCACATAAGATACCCTATGCAGAGTGTGAAAGAAATTGCCTAAAGAAAGAGTTTAGATGGAGTTTTCATACAAAGTCTGAGTATTAAGACTTTTTTATAGTTACTCACCGTTCCCGTAGAGAAGGTGGAATTCCACCTAGATAGTACTTGGTGAAAACGAAGATATTTAGCGTGGCTTTAATATCACCACTGACATGAATAGTATTCTTATTTCGGGCAAGCAGCATACGAATCTGAAATAAGTCAATAGTAAGAATTACTTCACTCAGCAAAATCCGAAATAATTTAGCAAATTAAAGGTACTTCAGGAGAGCAGGACACGTTTGGTTTTTTTGTCCTCTCCTCTTGTTTACTAGTGACTTAAAACCAGAATAGTTCAAAGGTTGTGCAAAGTAGTGCAAAATTTGTGCATTTAGCTAAAGCAAACACCTAAGGAAAGTGCTCTACTATCCAAATACAAAGTGAGGTTTTGTTTTCCTCAGGAAGATTGCCCAAAGACGAGATCAGTCAGCTGGCTAGAGGTAACAACCCAGTACGGCATAAAGATTCCTTCCAGCCCACCCTGCGACCTACACTATTTAGTTGGAAATGTAAGGGGAAAAGGGAGAATGAACCAACATGACAGTCAAAGGTTTTAACAATGATTTTACAACTTCACTCTGCTACAAAATAGCTGGACTGAAGCTAAGCAGACAAGCAACAACAAAAAGACTACAAGAGAGCAGTCTCTCGAAAGATCAGCCTGGCCTGAAAAAATAACCCCCTAGGTGGTAAAAACACTAAGTATTAAACTGATATTCATAATTGCAATATACACAGCTTTCTTTAAATAAAGCATTTCTTTGTCAAAGTTTTTTTTTTCTTTGGTGGTTTTTCTGTTAAAACTGAACTTATCTATATTGACAGGAAAGCACAACAGTAGAAAGATTAATTTTCACAGCAGCCTGATCTCCTCAACACAAAAGGAAAGCTGCCAATTAAATATTACACGAGGATATTTAGTTTCACCTAACGTGTATTTTTACAGATGATGTTCACTTGCTTGTTTAAAATGACATACTTGTTTATATGTTCCATCATTTACAGTTTCTTTGCCTTTTATTTCTTTTGGAGGCTCAGAGACATCTTTGTATCTAAAAGCGATATGACCATCGTTAATGAGCACACTGATGAACTGATCCTGCAATAAAGAAACAAAACACAATTAAACTACCAACTTCATATATATTTCACTGACATGAATAATTTTAATGAAGCTATCTAGTTGGTTAAATAAAGCTTCTGGAGGAAAAGATAATACAAAGCAGACTAAAGTTTATAATAATCACCCATAATTACTTTAAACTGTTATAAACAGATCTGGTATCAGCTCCAGATGTGTTCTCCAAATCTCTAGAGAACTTTTTGTCATTTCAAGATGTCTACTGACTTTTTACAGCATTGAGAAATTGCCCAGAACATGTCACAGTGATTGTAAACATTTCTGTAACGTTAGATAAGTAGCATCATTACTATTTTGAGCATCTTTACAGGGAGAAGTCACCACATCACTTTCTACAGTCTTCCTTATTCTGTTGCCATCCATATCCAGATTTGGAAAGACTGCCTTCCACTTTTGGAAGTATTTCAAAATTGGTTTGATTCAAATTACAGCTTCCCTGCCCACCCCCTGTTCAGAATTCTCTGCATGGCCTAATGGAGGAGCTATTTGGAATGATTTTTTTTTCTCAGCCTTGACAAAGTGAATATTCAGCAGCCTATGGTTATGGAATTACAGGAATTATGGAATCATAGAATATCTCAAGTTGACCCATAAGCATAATAGCGTCCAACTCACTGCTCCTTGTAGGACTACCTAAAACTTAAACATACATCAGAATCTATTAATATGCCATGCAGACAAAAAGTGCACTTTTAAGAAATCTCCTTACAGCTATTACTAAATCTAATGTTCTCAGGCAAGTGGAGCTTTAAAATATGTTCTTGGACCACAAAACACACAGCAGTATTCCATGAATTACCTCATTTGCTGCAAAAAACAGAATGCCTTCATCTGCAGTAGTCTCAATTGTCTGCTCATAGCGTAATTGGCTGGGGGTAAATGTTCCTTTCAATGTGACACTGGCATAACCAGTGCCTTCAAAATAGCTCTGGTCAGTCTCTTCTTTATACCTATAATAATTCAGTGTCAAAGATGTGAATAAATGAGAGCAAAAACCATTACCACATGGACTTACTGTCATAATTTTGGAAAAACTTAAAGCGTTTGGTACAGGGCCACTAATAGATCTAAATTCTGATCTAGCCCAAGTAAAGAGAAAACCTTCCACTGGCTTTTATGGGATGGGATTTGCATATAGTCTTTAGAGAGGAAATCATTAGTGATGGACTTCTCAGCCCTTACTTTAATATGCTTTATAATATGCTTTATAAAGGAGCTGAACACATTAGTTCATAAATTGTGTCTGGGTATTACAACATTTAAATTGTTGGCCAGCGGACTGAGGTTTTCATAGGTGTGAATCATGCCAACACTGAGGATTTTCTCTATGAAATGTAGTCATGACCAAGAGTTAGAAAGAAATCACCAGTTTAGCTACAGTGGCTACTCTCCTGGATGTGAAAAGACAAGGACTCAAATCACAGAACTATGAAACACTTCTGTGTTTGTATCATACCTTCTGCAGGGTTGCACTTCGGTGGTATTGAGATTAAATGTCCTCTTGAAGTTGTAAAGGCTGATAATATGCTCATTTAGATTGTCTAATTCAATGCAGCCTTCATAACGAGGATAGTCTAGCAGACGTGGAGGCTGTGTCACCAAAAAAAGTCAAACAGTATCAAAATAGTGTCATCAAAAACATTCCGTCAATATCATCTGACAAAATTTTACACTGACGTGTAACTGCTGCGACTTACTGCAAATGTTAGTAAGACACAGAATGTGACATTCTAAATATCATAAAATTAATATATCCTTGTATATAATATCCAAACCGTCTGATACCACCCCAGGAGCACTGCAACACAATTTAAAAGAAGAGCCATCTGGGGGAATTGGGAATGATACTTAGCAGGACTGGCCAGGTTTCACGCTGATGAAATTCCCCCACGCTCCCTTCTTTGAGCCCTAGCACACTAAAAGCCAGGCAGCTTCCAGACGTAGTAACTTCTTGCATCCCATCTATCCCTACTGACACGGAGAAACTTTTACACAGCCTTTGAAAGACTGCTAGTCTCAATCTTTGCTTGTCAGAACAGAATAATTAACGTGGAAATCTCTTTAAAAGACTAAGCAATTCTTTGTACCCTAAAATCTGGTGGGTATCCTCCAACATAAAAGACAACATTGTTGGGATTGAGATTTAGGAGAATGTCATCACTGCCTTCACTGCTTGCAGACAAAGGGCTTCCATACTCTGGAGAGGTTGATGTTGCTGCTTTGATGTAATTCAGCTTTGCATACTGGTAAATCCTAAAACCAAGAGACAGGTAAAATATCACATCACACTAATAAAAGATGTTCTTAACAAGTTTTGGAAAAGACTGTTGCACACTGTGGATCTTATATACCTTTTAAACTTAACTTGATCCATAACGGCTTCCTCAGTTTCACTTTGAGTCACAAGTGGCTGCACATTTATTTCCACATCATGGTCTCCCAGGTTATAGACACAAGTGAGGCTACCATTTTTCACAGCCATACCAATATAGTCCTTGGAAGACTAAGAATAGCAAAGCAAATAATCATTAATAAACAATTAACATTAATGAAGGTAAAATACAGCAGCGCTTCCTCAGAGACATCATCATGCTGTGCATGAGTCATAAGAAATCTACCTAATGATGAGAGTTGTTATTAAGTTTATCCATTTTGGGAAGAAAAAATTGTAACCATATATGTTGCACATACTATTCATTGCACTGATTCAAGGAATTATGTGTTGCACTGATTCAGTGAATACAGTCATAAAGAGTCACATGTGGCTTTCAATTTTTATGACAATAGTAACTAAAATAATTTTCACATTTGTAACATCTCCCAGCTAAAGACATAAAACCACGACACCTTTACGTCATGTTTATGTCAACGTTTATGAAATAAAAAAGATGTTTGGAATAACACTCAGTCAAGGACAACGGTTCCTACTGAGGTGACTGGAAGCAGTTATTGTCCCAAACAATTCACATTTTATGTCTCCAACACACTATACTTCACAAGTAACAATTAAAGTGCTGTCAACAGATATCCTGGCCAGATATTCAGGGGACAAAAAGGTGAAATCCAGTGTAGAACAACTACCTTTAAGCAGCTTTCTGTGTATGTACAAAACTCACTACAGATGCAGCGGCTGTCAGATAACAAGAATTAAAAATACATAGTTAGGAACTGCATGCAGGAAATTTTAAAAATGTCTGATGGTGCTTGAAGAAGCCTGAATGCACGAGGTCTGTGCTGTTCTACATATTCACAAGAAAAAAAATTAAGAGCTGAGGGACTGAATTTTAAAACTGGAATGATCATGCTTTTTTAACCAACAGAGAAACTCACAGTGACTTACACTGTGAAAAGAGTTAAAGCTCTGAGACAGCAGTTGGGCTGAGATTGTGCTGATTGCTACAGAACTTGACACTTCTGACAAACTCTGTGATGGTATCCATGACTAGGAAATAAATTCCAAAGGAGCAAACCAGCAAAGCATCAAAGGGCAAAGCAGTCAGTCACCCAACAAGTTACTTTGCCAGGGAAGGAATGAACTAGTCTTCACAGAACACTTCTGCCACCAAATAATGGCAATTACAAAGAAATTGACTTCAGTCAAAATAAATCATCTCCCAGCTGTTTCTCAAAGTGTGGTGTCTATTCTAAAAATCACATAAATATACCTACATCTTTATTACCCAGGTACAGCACAAACTTATTTGAATTCCTCTGGGAGTCCCATCGTGTCTGAGGTCTTTGGAGAAAGAGAGAAAGTGAAGTATAGCCTTTCAGATCTTCAAGGTTACTTGGAGGTCGAACTTCTACACCAGAGCTGCCATTGAACCTCATAGGAATAGCAACCTGTTAAGAAAAAAAAAATCAATACATTATAATTATCTATTGCTGCTGCTCCTACTTATTTCACTGCTGTGTTTAATTGGAAAGTAACCTATTACATATCCTAGTCATGTTACAGCCATTAATTACTACAGTTTTGGACTCTGATCCTGCCGAACAATATAATTAGGAAAGAGACTGGATAATACACAGTATTCTGTATTATCAATTACTTAACACTCAACACGGCATTTTTTACTCCAGACATCAATTAATCAATCCTTACCGTGCCTCTGACAAGTAACTGTTACCTCCAAAACACGGACAGGGAAAGATGTGCCCTGCAGCTCCAAAGAGCAAACCTATGAATTATTTAGGTGACCACACACCTATCCTGATGCTTTGCTTAGCTGGACTCGACTGTCTGTTGGAAATTGTAACGCACCTCTGATGTTAACAAAGACATGTCCTGTTACAGCTCTTTACACCGTGGTCACAGATTCCTCTTATTCATCATAACTGTAGGTTTTTTGCGATGACCTCAGGGATGCTTCTCTGGGACATGAGACCAAGCTATCCCTTGAGCAACCACAGCAGTTGCTTAAATAGAAAAAGGAGAGTCTAATAAGATGCTAATAGCTGACTCCTAATGTCATGGGGCAGCTGGCACGGAGCTACACAACTTTTTTGGAAGTGCCAGTATTCCACTGGCGATGTGTGGGTGGAGAGCCCTGCCTCTAAGCTGCAAAACCAACTCTACTCCTGCTGCCAAAGCCAACACAACGCTCCTTGAAAGGAAAGAGGCTATTGTACAAATAAGTACTACAGAGATGACCTGGGAAAAGATCCCTATGGGAGGAGGATGGAGCAGGATGCTACTCCGACCACTCATTTTTATGTACAAATTATTATGTTTCTTTAGGTGCTGGGTGGTGCTCTTGAATTAAGTTTATGTCTGGTCCTTCAAACACATTTTGACAAACAGGAATAAAAATACAGCTGTGTCCAACCCACTGAGGTTAAGCATGATTGCAATGTTCAGGACAGACCTTATTTGCAGCATCTCTTGCCTGCTGAATCAGCTCTCTTATGCGATTTACGTTCTCAGAGATGTTGATTGTTGGCATCAGCTGTTGGTTGATACTCTCAATCTTGCTGAATAGATCTGGAAGTTTGTTTGTCAATTTTTCCACTGCAATGAAAAAAAAAAAATCATTGATGATAGAAAAGAGAAGGAGAGCAGTCGCAAAAATATGACCACACAATTATCAGAAAAGCAGTCAGTAGTGTCATGACAGAACTGTTTTCATTAGTCCTGCAATATTAGGAAGATCTCAGTTTATACAGAAGATATATACTGGAAGATACCAGTTTATGTAGAGGTTATTGTACTCCTGAAATTTGTGGCCAAAGGTATTTGTGAAAGCAGATACAATCAGTGCTTCCAAAACCATTTTAGATAAATTCAGGTCCCCTGAATTTATCTAATGTGGGATGTGCTCTCTAACATTATTATCCAGTGACTGTGGATGCTAGAGGAGGATGAAGACAATGGACAGCAGACAGGGCTTATGTAAATTTTCAGAGTAGCATCTCCTGCTGCTGCTGTTGGAGAGTGAATGCTGGGGAAGGCAGGCTGCTGGCCTCACCAAGTAGAGCATGGCTTGTGTCAGGGTTGCTGGTCATCACAATTCAGTAGTGAGCCTTACACTATCTGGGCAGGTTTATTCAGGAGAAAATGAGATACAATGAAAAGTTTTAGCTTTGATTAAAACAAGAAATAATTTTTCATCTTCTATGATTGCAAAAAAAAAAGCAAGCCTGAAAGTATTAGCAGACTACAATCCTATGGCACAGAAGGCAAATTAAAAGAAATCCACAACTGTTAGAACTATTCTTTTTCTAAATCTGGCTTCTAAGCCAGTCTTGCAGCTGCAAGGATGATTTATGACTGTAATAATATGCAGGACTTGCTCTTGTATTCATCTTATTTAAAATGTTTCCTCTCACTTGACTTTATCAGAAAAAGTTGCTGAAAAGGTAAAAAAAGATGCTGCTTGGGATTGTGATTGCCCCTTATTTCGTATTCAACACCAGATCTATGCAATCCATTTCACTTAATTTCAGCTAACAGACATCTAGCCTAAGCTAATTGTCTAGGTCCCTTCTCTAGGCAGTGTAGTAGAAAATCACAGAATGTGGCTGAGGTTGGAAGGGACCTCTGGAGGTCATCTTGTCCAACCCCTGTGCACAAGCATGGCCACCTAGAGCCAGCTGCCCAGAATCATGTCTAGACAGCTTCCAAGGTTGGAGACTCCACAACCTCCCCAGGCAACCTGTCCCAGTGATTGGTCACTCTCACAGTAAAAGTGCTTCCTGAAGTTTAGAGGAAACTTCCTATGTTTCAGCCTCTGCCACAAGGGCACACTGCTGGGTCATGTTCAAATTGGTGCCCAACAGGACCCCCAGGTCCTTTTGTGCAAAGCTGCTTTCCAGCTTGGCCACCTCTCAGCACATACTGGTGCATGGGGTTGTTTCTCTCCAGGTGCAGGACTTCTCCCTGTTGAACTTCATGGGGTTCCTGCCAGCCCATTTCTGCAGCCTGTTGAGGTCCGTCTGGATGTCAGCAGAACCTTCTCCCAGTTTTGTGTTATCAGCAGACTTACTGAGGATACACTCTGCTCATCATCCAGATCATTAATGAAGATATTAAAGAGGATCAGACCCAGTCTGAGGCACCCTGCTAGTCACTGACCTCCAACTCTTTAGAGACCAGTCATGGTATTGGCTTTTAACATATACCACAGGATGGCCTGAATCACTATCTGCAGTACCCATCCCTTTCCACTGGCAATAAAGGAAGTCCTGAACAGTAGCTTAGGCCAGGTGCCTAACTTCTGGATGACTAAAATTTCTGCTGCAAAACCGACCATGTTCACCCAACAGTGACTTGGCAGGCCTCAGCACCAGCAATACCTGAATTGTTTGCCTCCATCAAGGCTTTATTGAAGCCAGCAGTCTGTGTGCTTCCATAGGTACTCTTCATTTTATCCACATCTACTTTAATTGGGGACAGTTCATCCAGTACATTAGTTGTGACATCCTCGGCACTTTTTACCATGTTCTGTGCGTCTGTGATGATGCTTTTGGTGTCACCTGAAACATACACAAATGCGTGTGCAGATTCTTATAGCAATATATGAAAGAGGCAAAGCAGAAGTGATCAGTAACTAACCTCTGTTTATCCCATTGAGATTATTTTGAAGAGTGACAAGA
Organism: Scolopax mira; assembly: GCA_004320125.1. NCBI lineage: Eukaryota > Metazoa > Chordata > Aves > Charadriiformes > Scolopacidae > Scolopax > Scolopax mira. Next base: position 160,033 of record BJBW01004837.1, read on the forward strand.
TCAATCTGCAGAGTATTCTTCTTTCCATCAGTGACATCCAGTCTTTGCTTTATGCCTTCAAGTTTTAGACCAAGATCTGCAAAACAACAAATGCCCTGTATGAATTTTTAACAGAAATACCACCTCTCTGTTGGACAGGTGCTGTGGCACTCTGCACTCTCACAACAGCTCCTGTTGCCAGTGAGCACCAAGCATTTGCGATGCAAAACAAGTACAAGGATTTGCTGGACAGGAGTACAGGAAAGGTGTATAGCATAACAGAGGTAGGAAATCCACTTTCTTGCATTTTTTGCCATTGAAAATAACAATCACAAGATATCCCATTGTAATATAACTAGCCTCTTCTGGTTAAGTATGTGCTGCAGAGATTGGCTGAACTGTGAAAATTCATGGTTCAATGAAAGTTTGTCATGCTGTGCCGATATTTATATATCACTTTCTTTCTTGGTACCTTGCAATATACTTTCAGTCTCCTTTGTTTGATTGAAGAGTGCAGTGCTCTCAGTTTTTAACTTTGCAGCTTCTCCTGGTAGGTCTTCTCTCTTCACAGTCTGGTAATAGAAGCACAGAACAGTAAGACTGCTTTAATAATTATACTAAAATTTAAAGAGTAAGGAGATAGCCCAATTCAGTAAAAAACCCCACAATTATACAAGGGCAGAGATTTCATGTGAAGAACATCACCTTAAATAACAATTATTGAGATTAATTTAAGCATAATGCAATCTTGGTCTTTAGAAAACTTCTGATTGATAGATTTTGGGGCATTCAGAATAAATTACTAGCCTACAGCTGTTAGATACTACTCCTCTGCTAAACAGCTTGTGGGTATTACTTGTGCAAGGTATAAGAGAATACCTGAAATCACCTTCTGTGATTACCAGGCTTGCCTTATGTAGGTGTCTTTATTTTGCACTGAAAGGAACAGTTAGCATTCACACGGAAAGCCTCATCAGAAAGGCATTAATGAGTCTTTTTAGTGCCAAACCAAGACTAACTCATGAACGTGCAGAATAGCAGCCCATATAATGACCACATACAAATAAGGCATGCCAAGACACACAGGTCTTTTTTTAGTACCTCTCTGATAGTTAAAAAAAAAATAACCTAGTTGTAACAAGTTTACCATCATTTGGCCACTTACATGTACTTACCAATAAAGCTGAGTCAGATGCTTTCCTAGCTTTGTTGGCTGCTTCCTCTGCTGCTTTGATGGTGTTAATAATATTGTCATAGGCAGTTGAAGCTTCCACAGCACAGCCTACCAACTCATCCTTCCTGGCACTGTTCTTTATTCTGTGGGGAAAGGGTGAAATATGCAGCCTTCTGCAAAGACTATAGACTTTGAGAAGTATTCTGAATCCACCTGAACTCAGTATTTTCTAATTAATGCCAATACAGAAAAGTTTTTTTTGGTTAGATCCATAATTTCATTCTGCAAAAAATATCACACTTAGAGGCAGACCAATATGAAAAGATTCTTCAGAAGATGGGATGAGTTCAGGTGCTTGGACAAGCACAACTGTGCCTCCAAAGCAGTTTTTAAATGATTAAGATTGTGAGAATTCACTAAGGTCAATAAGCCACCTCCATCAAAGCTCCCCGAATACATTTTGGTTCAGAGAACTGCAGATTTCTGGCTGGTCCAGGAGCAGCAGTTGGAGCACAAGATGAAGCAACTACATGACCCTTAGGCTTTTTCCCCAAGAACCAGCACAGCAGCTCTGGCATCAGAAATATCAGACAATATCTATTCTACCCACTTCCCATGAACTACACAACTGCCTGATATTAGATGCCTCATATTAGTGAGAACAATGCCATCTTAACTGAAAAAAATCATACTGAAAACTAACAGAAAATGTTGTGTTTTTTTTTTTTTTAAACCAAGCATTTTCCAGTTCAATTAGGTATTTTAGAATTAAGCTTTTTGAAATTTTCTAGTTGGTGTAATGACAAAATGCAATCTACTTGCACAGTAAAGAAAAATAACCATGGTTTGACTTTTTTCATTTTGTTCTGATGTACCATAAGCCTCCAAAACCTCACTCATCATTCCAAGGTAAAGTACAAGCAATGGAGAAAGAAACAGTTGATTCATATCAAGTTTCTCATTGTTTTGCCTGCCTAGAAGATTCCTTGAAAGATGAGAAAACTATAGGAATTCTTTTCCTCACTGATGCTAAACAGGTGTGTCTAAAGACTCTGCCAAGACATTTCTTCCAATTACTCGCCCCAATTCATTTACATCATAAAGGTATTCCCGAGTATGAGTACAGGAAATAACAATACAAAAAAGATATTCTAAATATCTTCCCACTCTGTACATGAGCATTTTCTCCCATTAGTATGAAGTTAATGAAGTGTTAATGCACTAATATAAAGCCATATTATGGGAGTCCCCACTTCTGTGAAAAAAAAAAGATCAGGAAAAATACAAGACGACCTGGTTTTGGGGGAAAAAAAGGGAAGAAAACATATGTACATCATGAAGAAGCAGAAGACTGACTTTCTAACTTTGTAAATGGTCATTAAATCAAGTGAAGTTACAGACAGAGCACTGCAACCATGTATGTTATGTACGAAAATTGCTCATTTACAGGAATAGCAACGTACTCTTCCAGTTGTTTTGCCAAGTCTTGCAAAGATTTGGCATGTTCCTCAGCCCTCACCACCAACGGTTCTTTGCTTGCTGATAAGGAGTGATTTGTCAGCTTTTCATTCATATCCTTCCTTGCTCCATCCAGCTGAGCAGCCAGGCTTTCATATTCCTACAGGTTTATAAAGATAAAATTTTATTTGTATTCACACATGTATGATATTGTCCTCCTCTCCTTCAGTGTTACCTACACTTTGCACTTGAAGAGACCAAAGGGAAAAACATACCCTTCCAACTTCCTCTACAGGTTACTGCATACAACCACTAGTCATTACATTATGCTTCTAGACCCATTATGTAAAAACAAACCCTGCGGTATTGAGTTAAAGGCCCTTCTAGCCCTGTATCCTGTGTCTGATAGTGGTTAAAAGCAATTGCCTAGAAAGAAATACAAGAATATACAATTATTTACAATATTTCTCTCAGATATTCTCTCAAACTCAGATATCTGCAGTTCAGTGTCGTCCTCAGACACATCACAACCTTCAACAAGCTTCTCTTACAGAAACCTGTGCAAGTTGGCTTCTCTTGCACCCAGGATGGGCTGTGAGATCATTCCCTGTTTGGGAGGCTCAGATAAGCCTTGTGTCCTAGCCACTGAGCTATGCTACCCATTACAGTGACAGCAAGATATTGGGTTTTTTAACCTTAACTTAAGAAGGCTCACTGGACTGTTAACTATACCTCTTTGCTCTTCTGCAATAATCCAAGCACACTGTTAGCTTGTGTCAGGGAAGATCGGGCAGAGCTCAGAATATCCAAGATACTGTTCTGTTGTACATTTGTCTCCTCAATCCGTTTCTATGGACAAAAGTTAAAATACATGTGATTGGGTTAAAAATGAGAGACAGGGAAAACCATAGCTTGCAGTAGGATTTACCAAAGGCACTATTACTGTGTTAATCAGATGCCTATTGCGTTTAGGGACTAATGCTATCCTACTGATTAGAAGAGTGAGAAAACTCAGGAGTCTGCAGTAGTAGAGCACCCAGTTAGGCAGCAGGCCACAGGAGTTATTAGAATTCAGACAAAGTAAAAGTAGTACGCATCAGCTGAGAGGAAATGTCAGGACAGACCATCTAAGTGTCTGATCTTTCAAACCTGGAAACTTTAAAAATAGCTTCCTATTTTTAAATAGGAATACTACTACTACTAAAAATAGTACTGCTGAGTACCCTGATCATTTCTGTTCTCTCAAAGGAAGAAATAAAATTATTATACCACTCCTTCATCTGGGGAGGACACCAAAAAGGGGGTGTGAAATCAACCCACCTTATCCTCTTGAAAGCTCTGAGGGTAAACCAAAGGAAGCTTCTTGGTCTAGAGCAGCCCTGTGACAACCCACAGCTGAGCTCTAGGGTAATGGCACAGCAGCTGTCTTCAACTGGGTTTGGTCCTGATCACATAAAGAGGCCACAAGTGGGAGTAGACTATATTTATACCTATCCCTACATACATCAGAAGATAGAAAGTAGCCTCAGAGAAAGCCTAAAGAATTAGTGCTATTTGTCTTTGCAAGGTCAAAAACAGCAATCAAAAGCACTTCTTGTCTTCTGAGGTTTAACTTTCTTCACACAAATCCCAACATTACCTTTATGTCTTCCAACAGAACTCCATTATCTCTGTTTAAGTTCTCAGCCTGCTTGATTTGTCCTGTCGCTTCATTCAGAGCTTCACGAAGGTCAGTGATTTTTGATTCATAGTCATTCAATGAATCTCTCACAATTTTAATAAGCCCGTGATTTTCTTGGTGGTACTTTTGTAGTTTGTTCTTAATACGTGCCAGTACTGCAGGATCAAGACCAGAAAGAAAATTTTTGTTCAGAAAAGAAGGGAACCATAATAAGCTTCCTTCAAAAGGACTTGACATTTAAGATTAGAAACCTGTGGTTGTGTGAAATACTGATCATCCTTTGTAGCACTAATTTTAGTGTTACTATAGCAGAGATGCTATTCAGCATGTCACTGATCAAATCTGTTCACAAGTTTGCTGCTGCAGACACAGCACAGATAAACATTTATTTGGGTATTTCTAAATTAAGTAAGGATGAAGATGATCTGCAAATACAGAAGAATTTTCATTTTCAGTTTTTATGGAACTAACACATTTTCATCTGCAATGTAAACATCCACATTTGTGCTAGTCATTATAGCTTCCTCTGTAATTACTGGAGAGATATGAGCACATTTCATCTCAAAGAAGGTAGAAATATCAGAGGTCAAATGAATCCACTCTTAAGATTATGTCCATTTCATCGTCTAGAAGACAGGATATGGAAGAGTTACTCAGAGGTAGATATCAAAGTCCAAAGTTAGGGGAAATTACTGTCACTCATAAGGTCTTTCACATTTCTCAACTGTGCTTTGGTTAGGAGATAAGGCTGTGACTTTGCTGTTCTTGCTGTCTATAATGTCTGGAATCAGGTTTCTGAATATCCCAGGCAAACACATGCAGAGAATATACAAGGGAGTACAGCTAGAACTCCTGATCTTCCTTATCCTTGTATGATCTGGCCCTGGGGCTACTCTAGCAGCTTCTTAAAATCTGTTGTTAAATGACATGAGTAATTCCTCTAAAATAGCTGCATGTGCCATAGCCTATATAGTACAACACACCAAAGCACTGCATAAGTATATTATGATTGGCTACATATTTGTTTTACTGAAATTCATCTAGTTACCAAAAAAGGATCTACTGTGTTTCTTCCCCAGCTCAACTCAGTTTCTTCCATAAGAAACTAAAAATGCCTTTAAATCCCCTCCAGAACTACCACTTTGTTGTTGATTAATGACCACTACAGATCCCAGGGATACATTGCAAAATGTCCTTCCCTGCACTCCGTCCCAAACAATCGATAATGCTCTAGATTTAAGATAGAGAGAACATGTCCTTACACAGCTGAGCTTCTTTTCGTTCCTTCTCTGCCTCTGCTTGAAGTTGGCCAAAGTTGCGGTTTCGCATCTCCGTCATCATGCGTTGAGCTTCGGCCAGTTCTTTGGCAGCATCTCCCAAGGGCAAGTTGTTACCTTCTGCATTTGTACCAGCTATTTGTTCCAAGAGAACTAGAAAAAAAATAGTATTGTCAAAGTCAGGATGCACTTAACCCTATGCAAAAGACACATATGAGAGGGTTGATCTCTTCTGGAAAGGCATGCCTATTCCTGAATTCCTTAATGACATAGATCCATTTTGCATTAATTGCCTTAAGTTGAAAAGTATCCCATGTCATGCAGAGTTAGTAAGATGGCACTGGGCTTGAAATTGTTCCCAAATGACCAAGTTCACAGCAATAATATTAAGCTTCTAACTTAAAAGAGCTTATGATAGTAACCCAGACTAAAGTCAGGATAGTCAATTTGTTGCTCTAAATGTCCCCATAGAAAACCTGCCCTGTCTCTATTCACTATATAGGGAAGGCAGGCTCCTAAATTAATATTATACGTTAGATTTCTAGTAGGAAGAGTGAGTTCCACATCTATGTCTAAATTCTGATTTATTAAATTATTTTCTAGAAAAACCTGTCATGCTTAATTAAGAATATTGCAAATAAACTGAAAAGATTCTGTAAAACAGAACATGTTATGGTCTTAGAAACTATCTTTACCTTGTATATTGTTGACAACTATTTGTATTCGTGAAACCAAATCCTTTCCTTTCTGATGAGTTTGGCCAAAATTATTAAATAATATCTCAGCTGCTTTGTAGTTCATTTCAGCCTGGCAAGGGAAAAAACTGATCAGATTAAAAATATCTGGATACAGCATGCTAGTATGCAGTCAAGAGATGTGTATTTCAAAATTGATTTGATAAGTCACCTTTTCCTGGAGAACGTTTACATCATGATTTAGATTAATGAATTCTGTCTCCAACTCATCTACCTTTGAACGCTGATTATGAACAACAGAGCGGTAATTGTTTGATAAGACCTGAAAAGAAAGAAAAAAAAATAAATCACCCATACACAGGAGACAAAAAGCAAAAATTCACTGGGTTAGGTCTTTACCCAAGGTAAAGAAAAGCAGCAGCACTGACATGAAGGCTGAGGCAAAGAAAAAAATTTTGGATGCCATTTTTGGATACCATTTTGGTATTGGCAATTGGAATGTTGGAAATTTTCAGTAATGCAGAGACATGAATTGCTTGAAAAAGACAGAGCTATAGGGAAACCTCAGAGATACAGCTTTCATGGTGATCAGGCCTCAGAAAAAGCAGAGATACCAATTCTCTTTCAGAGCACGACATGGAAACAATAGCTGTCTTCTAACAGCTGAAGCTGAGCGCTGTCAGCATCTGGTATTTGAAATCAAAAGTTGATGTGTGTTTCCTTGCAAGCTGAGAAAAAAGATGGCATAAATTCCTCAGTTTGGCTCTTAATCACTTAATCTGAAATCCGCTTTTCTGTTTATGTGTGCCTACCTTTAAGTCCTTGATGCGTGTTTCCAGATGTCTCATCTGCTCCAATGTGTGGGTACTCGCATGGACGTTTTGCAGCTGAGACTTAATCAGCTGAAGTTCATCACCTATTGTGCTCAAATCCTTCAGCAGTGTCATTACACAGCTATCGCAAGCTGGAGGGAGCATGAGCAAAGGAAAACAATACATATTATTGATGTTTGGCACAGAGAACATTTCACTGAGCGCATTCATAAATGAGAAACACTTTGGCACTTGCCGCCTGAAAAACAAAAGCTACAACAAAGCCCACAATATTAACAAGAATGACCAAAGCCAGAAAAAAGCAGGAAACCCCATTTACATCTGGCTAGCTGATCATCTCTTTCACCATTTTTTCAAGTGTTTGGTTGAATGTTTGCTTTTAAAATATTCATTACAGGACACCTCCACTCCTTTTTAGACTGTGTAACCCTTAAAAGAATTATCAGTATGTATGTGAAGCCAGTAGAAGGCAATTTAAGTGCAGTTCTATTTTATTACTTACGGTCACAGTCTTCATTGGGATCCACATCTTTTGGTTCATTATTGAAACATTCTGAAACCACAAGAATGTAATTCGTAACCAAAGTCTTCTTATGGAAATACTACTATCCCATTTTTGCCCTCACTTTTCATGGCTGGCAGCCATGAAAACATGGTGCTGCCCTTTAATAAATCCATACCCACTGTGTAAGAACTGAAAGGCCCAGAAGACTTGAGCACACTCAAACATTCTCCAAAAGCTCCCACTTACGCCTTGCTGAGATCAGCACCTGATTTATCCCTCAAACAAAACTGACTGTTACCCAACACAAATATATGCTCCTTGGGGAGCAGCAGGAGGCTCGCTCACCCCAAAAGTGCTGAAGGTATTGCTAGAATTTGCCTAGAATAACACCAGGGTGATTGGAGCCAAGTCTAAATTGTTAAAGCATTTTACCTAGGAAGCAGGTTCAAATCCCTTTTTCTGCTTTAGCATCCACCTTCAAACCACTGATTCTGATTGCCCAAAGGATGTCTTACTCACAAGGAACTGAGAAATGCTTATGGCCTGCCTTCGTACCTGTCACAGCTTGCAAGACTAAGGGATTAATCAAGCTTGAGAGAAATCCACGGTGTACGCATGGAAGGAGGCACTGCACGTAACCTAAGGCATGGAGGGTGGGCCACAGGTGGTATACAACAAACATTGCCCTCAGACAAGATAGCACAAGTGAGTGCCTGTTCAGTGTGCTGTTCTATTTGTTTGTTTTACAAACCCCGTTATAAGAAGCTTAATACTCTCCAGGTGCACGTGGGACTGTAACATCCTGGGATCCTAGCTTCTAGGAGGCAGGAGAGCAACTTGCTCCTAAAAACACCATCATATAGGACAGGAATTTCCCCATCTTGATGTCCACATCCCTTTTACAGGCTTGGTCCTACAGCCAAATTCTCATCTCCTGAAAATGAAAAGGGCTGTGCATGTCTTTGACTCTGAAGGAAAAGGAAGCACTCGGGGTACAGTACAGGCTGCTGCTGTCAAGAGTCAACAACAGCTTGCAACCATGAGAGGTTACAGTGATAAAATTGGACCTGAACTTTAACAGCAGCATGAAACAGCCTGGAACAAACTGCCTCACTGTGCCATTTCCTTTGGCACTTGCACATTAAGTCATCAGGAAGTTAAATGGGATCGGGAGTGAGGGCCGCTGCCAAAAGGAGACAAGTCACGAAGAATATATATGTAAGAAAACAAGGGAACCTATTCCGAAATTCAAATACCCATGCTGTTTTGCAGTTGTGTAACTCGGCTAACACCAGATACATTTCAGCTGTCGCTGTGAAGTACCAATTAAATAAAACTATTATTACAGCTTGTGCACAAGCAACATCAGCCAAGAAACGGAGAAATGAAAAAGTCTGGCCAAGTGCCGAACGTCACACACAAGAAACCTGCTAGAACATGCTGTGCTGATGATCACAGAGGGTTTAATTCCTAATGTGGAGAAAGAGATGGCTGATCAGAATATATAGTTGGAGACAAACTTAAAACAAACTGGATTGTTGAATTTTGCCCTACGGATTAGTTTGTCCTAGCAAACTCTTGCTTCAAGAAGAAAGGAATGATAAAACATCAAACACTGCTTGGATCTGTTCCACATAAGGTATAAATATAATAAAGATATGTTACTTCAATGATGAAATATGAAACAAGAACATGCTATTGAAAAATTTCCCAGCTACCAACAGCAGTTCACATCACTTGCCACTTTTCTAATTTCTCAGTCATTTGAATGCGGTATGAAGAGCAGTGCAGAGAAATGAAGAGCATGGAAAAATTAAGAGGTTTTAGTCTGACACTACACTAACATCTGAGGACAAAAAACTGCCTACAGGGAAAGAAAAGCATAATTTTGTGGGAGAGTGCAAATGCGGGAGAATCAAGGTCCTTTTCAGAAGTATTGACCTATGTGCTTCTGAATAAAAATGAGTATCCCAAGGCATTGAAGTGAATTGAGGTAAAGACAGTGTGAGGAACATAGGCTCAGGCCCTTTACTTCACAATTACAACAGATAGGGCAAACATATGCCAGTGGCATAATATTCTTATAAGATCTTACTAGTTGTACAGTCCACGTGTGACTGACACTGGGAAAATCACAGACGTCTTAGATGGCAGAATGGTGTATATTGGGACTTATTAAACAGCCTCCCAAGTCAGGCCCTAACTTCCACTGCAAACACAGGTACCTTGGATACCAAACGTGGCAGTGCCTGATGCAGACTCTGAAGGTGTCACTGAACTGTCCAAAATAAATCTCAAAAAGGCACATTGAGACTGCTCAGTGTCATAAACCCATAACACACACTGGCAAGACATGCCTTAAGCATGTCAGAAGATGAATGAACCATAATGCGTTTAAAAACACATCCATGAAACAGAAAAAGAAAATAAAATCGGTAGTATTTATGAAGGGAAATACATGATAAAATGGCTTACAAGGGCAAACTTGATTACTCAGGAAAGACCTTGTTTTACCATGGTGTTATGATTTAGGAAACCATAATTTCTGTAAAAAATTAACATATCTGCATTTCCTATAAGTCTATGTCATTCCTTCAATTCAGCTGATCTAAATATCTTCTTTCACTGCTTTCCAGAGAGAAAACAATGCTCCCTTCTGTGTCCATAGGCCCTCACGTACCTCCAGTCAGGCGGTCACAGCTAGCCAGCTGTCCATTATTATTGCAATTGCATTTCTGGCAGTAGCCTCCATATTTTTGTGGATTTCCAAAATATCCTGGAGCACAGCTAGATAAGGAGACACAAATAATTTTTATTAAATATCTGAAGCTACTTTTGTGAAATATACTTTCCCTTGAAAAAAGACAGTTATTCTCCGGAAAAAACTTTCGAGAAATTTTGATTTTGTGTCTTGACAGACACAAGGGGTATATTTTTGGTTTACAGTATCCTCTGTGCTATGCTAAAAATATCTGTCCAAGTACTGCAGATTTTTTTTCTAAAAATAAAAGAACTCCCACAATGCTCGTATAGGAATAATTCACTTAATCTGAAAAAATACAATGCGCAAACACATTCATATATACATAGAGAATCTGACAACGCTTAACTCAGCAAACCACACCATTCTGGTCTGTGGTCCCACTAGAAAGCATATTAAGGAGGATCATACCACAAGTGCACATTGAGATTTCAAACAGCAAAGACACTAAATGACATTATCATCCTTCAGCTGTGAGAGACCTCCTCTTGCCATCTGCCAGCAAAACAGTCTTTGTGAGTGACCTTTACATATTTTATAGGTAAAATGTATTGTCCAGACTGGCTAGCTAATATTCCTGGAAGTCACTCTGTTGTAAGAGCTATAGGGGTGACAATGCTGATCAAAGGGCTGTGATCAGCAGCTGAGGTACAACCTGGTGTGGAAGAGAAAATCTGTCTATAACCCACAGCTTAGATGTAACAGTCTTGAAGCACAATGTGCTACTGGAGGTACTGTTGTCAGGTGAGATATCATAATTTATTGGCCTCAAGGCTGACACTTTCTGGTAAAACACTATGTAGTCACTGAAGCATTAGGTTTAAGTCTAGAATTACTCTATAGGAGCTGTTCACGTAAATAGATTCTCCTTAAGCATATGCATATGATGCATATGTATATGTCCATATATTACCCGATACAGACATACCTCCTTTTATGGTGTCTCTCAAACCCCTTTTGACAAACAAGTCACTTACCGTTCACAACGAACTCCAGTATAGCCTTCTTTGCAGAGACACTGAATTTCTTCACCGTTTGCCACACAGCCAGTTGCAAATCTTTAAGAAGAAGCAAAAATATTACTGTGAGCACATCATCAAATAGGTTTTACACTCTAGAGGGTAAACTCACTTAATGACTTTGAGATTAACAAGTTTTTATACCACCAAATTACTTCTCAGCTAATTTAATTGCCTCTAAATAAATTGCTGTGACTAATTCTTTGAAGTTTCATATTTTTCATCTAAATTCTTTCCTTAGACTAAAAAAAAATCATTTCCTGACTCTCTGGACTGAGTATAATTGTTCACTACCCAAAGGAATGCCTAAAATAAACCTTAAAAGGGATGTTGTAACAGAAAACAAGTCTGGGTAGCTATTTTATCTTGCTAGGCAAGAATCAATAGTCTCTGCTAGACAGCATTTCCTCCTATGTGGATAGCTTTTTTCTCTTTTTTTTTTTTTTTATGGAAACATTAGAGGATATTTTTATGTAGCTAATGTTGTTTGATTGGGGTTTTTTTTAACCAAGGCAGAATAGAGTTGTGCACCATTTTGGGGAACTCTAGAGTATATCTGGTTAACGCAATCAATATTTTTGTCTGCTCTTTTTAGCAGACTTGTCTAGATTCAAATTTCTCTGGGAGAAAAAAAAGCATTTTTTGGCCAATGTTTAGAAAGGAGAAGGCAGGAGGTGAAGCAGGCATAGGCCATGTTTGCTATTTCCATTTTTTCATCTATGAACAGCTGGATAAAGCAAGTCTGCGTATCAAAGACAGATGTCTGCACTAAGAATTAACATATAATTTGACTGGGTGGAAATCTGTCAACTCAAATAATGCCAAGTGGGGTGCACTTCCTATGTCAGGAATGGTATTTTCCACCCGTATGTGCAGCTATGCAACTGCACAGGTTTATGGTCTCCCTAGGTATTTCAGCACTCTTAAAGCAAAAGATGACTAAAAATACATTCAGTCAGCCTCAGGCAAGCACCTGCAGAAGAGGCCAATGCTGTCAAAAACTGATCTATCAGGGAGTTCTCTGATGAATGAAAAACCTGTCTATAGTCTGCAAGTGTAAACCTCTTACTTAAGGCTACTTGGCGTTTGCTAATGCACCTGGCAAATACTGTGTGGTGCCTTCAGCAATTTATAGCTTAGTTCTTCTTAAAAAAAAAAAAAAGTTTTTCAACTTAACACATTTCATATTTCAGAACTGACCAATGATGACAACATGACTAAACATACCATGCATTTAAAATGCAATTTATTGCCCAATTTTAAAAGCCTGGCAATCTTTTTAGATCCAAGGTAATTTAATTTTTTCTATCTCGGTATGTTGCACTTCAAACAGAGCTTCCACCTGAAGAGCAACCACACTCTTTCAGAAATCTAGCTACATGCTTAAGGGCTTTAATGTTTTTATATTACTTTTGCATATTAATAAATTTTCTGAATTCATATAAAAGATTTGTTTCATTGCTCTCACTTATCTCCTAGCCAGAGTGTCAACGGTGTTAAACATCAGACTAAAGGTAACTTACATCTTGCACTTCAGCAAACAGGAAAGATTCTGGATATGCCCAGTAAGAGAAACGACCTCCATCCTGTATTTCTCACTAGGAAGGAGTTACTGGTGGTTCTGTACGTAAGCCCATTGCAACTGCCTTGGGCTCCCCCAGGAGATGAGCATCGTGCCTTTGTGGCTCAGGAACCGAGTGAGAATTGGAATACTCAGCTTACTAAAAAAGGCAGTGCCGTGAGAAAGAGCACCAAGTTACTGCTGGTCTAACATGCCTCAAATGGGTCTGATGCCCCACTACAGTGGGCAATATGAAAATACACAAGATCACTATCTTCTCTGTTAGCAGGGTTGGGGGTTTTCTTTTTTTTTTTTTTTAATTTTTCTTTTTCCCCTCCCCTTCTAGACTTCTTATGACCTTTTACTGTACCTGTTTGTATAGGGGCAAGGACACACTCGGCAGGAACCTTGAGTGGCATCTCCAAAATAACCATCTTTACAGAGCTCACATTTGTCCCCAGCGGTATTATGCTGACAGTTCTTCAGAAGGAAACAAGCAAGACAGTTAACAATGCTTTACCACTCAATATGGCTTTACTATTATTTTAAAAACAAGTATAGCTAATTTACTCAGAGGATATGTTGTTTCCTTTCCACATAATCAAGCATTTATTGTCAAGCTGCCCTCACAACCAGGACAGATCAATTCCAGTCATTCTCTAATTGTAGAAAGTACAATTTGCTCACTATTGTAGAAAAGCAACAGGTAAATAGGCAGCATTAAACAGATTTTTAAAGTAATTCAATCAGGCACATAGCTTGTTAAGGAACATTCTATTAATGTACGCTCTGTGTCTTGATATTTCAATTAAAATTCACTAGGTTTAAATGGAACTTTAGATATTGCATTTTAACACTAATTAGAAGAGATATTTGAAAGTATGCAATTAATCGAGTCCAAGTATATTCTTTAACAAACCCCATGAAATTAATATAAAAAGTATTTCTCTTAGTAGATTCAGATCAGAATTTAATTTAACGTACTTTCTCCAATGTATGTGTAAATTTGCATTTATGTGAGGTAACTGGAATAAATAATGAAAAGCAAAGGCTAGGAAAACAATTGAAACTGATACACCTGAGTCACTTTTTCCATGATAAATCATTGGGAATTATATCTTATTGTAGAAACATATTTCTGGTGCTGTCTAATTGTCCCACACATTTGGTTGGACTCAATGATCTTTTCCAACCTTAGTGATTCTACGATTCTACATTTATATATTATGGGAAGAGGATGAGCAAGTTGCTTTTGCATTACCTAAAGCGATGTTAATTTAAAATAGAAGTTGTTCAAATATGTTTTTGAGCAGCCATAAAAATTCCATGTGACCAACACTCAAGAGGCATTAAGGCTCCCAATTTCTAAAACTGTTTTTTTTTCAATGTGCAAAAGATTGATCCAGTGTCCCACAGAGTTGAGGGTGTACTAAATAAAGTGAAAGATGGAAAAAGAAAGTGGGAAATAGGCTGCAAGCAGTCACTGAGCAGACTGCGCTCCTATTTCATGAGCTTTGATGGCTTAGGGCTATGTTTGAAGGCCCTACTACCATGTCGTGCAGCAGAGGGGCATTCTTCCCTACAAACGAGAAACAGTTCTGTCTCTCCCATCCCTACAAATGAGAAATTCCAGTCTCCTCTTGCACTCCATGTTCCTCCACGTTTCTTCCCACCCAGTTTCCCTCAACCACATCCACAGCCCCCTCCTCAGCCTCTGCATGTAAGCCCTAGTTTGTTTTCATTTTGGTTAAAGAACTAAATTTGTGGCTCACTCGAGAAAGGTTCTGGGAAAGAACAGGAAAAACTCCAGTTCACATATGTGCCATTTAACTAGCAGAAGCTAAAGAAATATGAAGACACTATGTTTGTAAAAGGAGCCATTTTAAAATGCAGCCTCTATAAAAGCTGGTACATTTACTCCTGCAAAAAGCTCATTGAAAATTTAGACTGTTTTGGAATAATTACTGTGAATTTTAATAATCTTGAAGAATAAATTAAACTGCAAAAAAAGTAAAAGAGAGGAATTTAAATATATTTGTATTGGTTTCATCTTGGAGCAACTTCCCTCCTCATCCCCCAGGTTTATCTTCTGGCTTTTATTTTGCTCATTCTGTCTATAGAAAATGAAGCAATTCTATAAGTGCTGAAGAAAGTTACATATAAGCAACTCTGAATGTGCCATACTGTTCTTCTAGCTATATGGCATAGAAGAACTGGAGAACATAATCCAGTGTTCCCCAAGGCACGGTGGGATGAAGCCAGAGGAGCAGCAGCTCCCTCATGGCTATTCTTTCAAGTTTCACAGGGTCAGAGACACCCCTGGAATCACAGCATTTTCAAACCATCAGGTATTGCAAACTCTGAAGGCAAAACTCTCAGCTGACTACATATGCACCCATATGGTACAAGGAAGCCAGAATAGAATGTGTCATGGCCTCAACAGAAACACTCAGTCATATGACATGAAACAACATGTCATGGGATGAGCAAGTCTCAGCACCATGCTGCTACTGAGGGTACGTGCCTTTCAGGAGGAAGGGCAGGGACCACAAGGGCACAAAGCCTGATTAAAGGCAGAGTGCTGGTTCATCCTTACACATGAGAACCAGTTCTTCTGTCTTCTCCATCTCTTCCCCTGCACTCCATTCTCTTCCAGTTTCAGCAGCACAGCACTGCACCCCTTTCCTTCCACCATCATGTAGCAGGATAGCTAACATCTGAGCTGGAGAGGATTGCACTGCTGCCACAGAGGAGAGGGCCACAGCCTGGGCTCAGCCTCACAAAGCCTTCTCTGGAGGCTACCACTGGTCTCTTCTCCCAGGAGGACAAGAGGAAATGGCCTCAAGTTGCACCAGGGGAGGTTTAGGCTCAATATTGAGAAAAACTTCTTCACTGAAAGGGCTATCAGGCATTGGATCAGGCTGCCCAGGGAAGTGGTTGGGTCACCATTCTTGGAGGTATTTAAAAGATGGGTAGGTGTGGTGCTTATGGACATGTGGTGGTTTTGGCAGTGTTAGGTGGATGGTTGGACTTGATGATCTTAAAGCTTCCTTCCAACCTTATACAGTTCTATGATTCTCTGTGAGGGTACTGGTGCTCCAGTGCTCCAGGTGAGGAGCAGGAAGAAGGTGGCGAATTGCACTTGCATCCAAGATTTGCACTTTGGATACAAAACTTGATGACTCTGCATTAAGAAGCTTCCTTGCCTTCTCTGCACCACTACAGGTCTTTGTCCCACAGCTCCTCTACAGAGAGACAAAATCGCTCCTTATTAGGTGGAGGCTCAGGATGGAAATACAGGCCCTCTGGGCTTTCATTTTTCACCGCATTATCCCGGATGACTTTGCTTGCCCTAAACTTTGTCCCAGGGCCAAGTGTCTCTATCTATCTGAAACTTAATCCAGATGTGAGAAGGAGGGAAAATAGAGAAACCTTAATCACATACTTCATGGGATAAAAGTGAAATTTCCTCTTTTTTTTTTTCTTTATAATTTTCATCCAAAGTAAAAATTCCTCATCTTTATAGCTCTGCTGCAGCACTTTCCTGTCATGGCCTGCCCTGCCTCTCCAAAGCAGCAGCCTGTAAGTCATCCCCCAGAATGTGCTGAATTGGTTTATAGTTTCCATTAAAGCGAGAGGGTTGGTTGAGACGAAGTCAGGGGGTGGGGGGGGGGGAATGACATAACACACAGGAATGCACCCCAGGCAGAACGGATGCAGCACGAACAAGGAAGAAATAGCAGAGAAGACAGACCATGAAAGAGGTTGGCAAGGTTCTTGTTTACATAGTGAGTGAAAAATTAGTGAAAAGTTCTTAAGCGGGAGTATTTCAGAACAAACTGTTCCAAGAGAGGTCAGGGACATAGAAGATGGAGAAGCACACTCGGGTGAATGCTATGAGGGCTGATCCACCCTGGTGAGGTTGCTTTGGGTCTAATACAGTATGCCAGGGAGCAGAACCTGCCCCGCTGTTATCTGCTGTAACAGCTGAAATTTTCTAATTCATCTAATTTCTATCCCCTTGATCTCATCTTATTTACTGCAATATTTTTTAATCCATCTAGTTGTAAACTAAGATTAATGGAGATTTACTGATGCTGATTAAACAAGCAATTCCGCAAAGGCTGCGCTATGCGTGAACATGCCATTTGTCAGCATTGGCAAACCTGAGTACATATGTACAAAACTAAAGACTCCATATGCCAGGATAAGACCCCATATTTATTATAAATAACTGCAAACACTTACATATCTGCTAATTTGTGTGACTTTTTGTACCATGTGCTAACAAAAATTATAGGGGAAAGAAGAAAACAAAAACAAGGACACAAATTATTCTTATCACTCACGGTTACTTGTAAGTGTCTGCAACGTATGCTCATTAAATGTACATGATATAGACAATGAGGCAGGCATGGATTATTTCTAGTTTTTTGGAATTTAACTATACTGTATAGTATAGACTGAAGTAAGGTAAATGTTTTTTTCTCCTTTTTCTCCAACTAATTTCTTGAATGTTAGTATTTACTTACAATACATTTTCCAGTACCATCTTGACACCTATTTGAATTTCCATTGCAGTTGCAGGGGACACATCGTCCAGTAAAAAATCCTTTATCCTCACGATAAAAGCCAAGGCCACATTCCTAGATAGTAAGCAGAAAATAAAAAAAAAAAAAAGAGTGAGTTTTGGTGGAAAGAAAATTTTACAGGTCATGAGAAGGGTATTTTGAAATTGTTTGCCACTTAGTAGCAGAGGTGTACATTTCACAACAAGCTCTCCTAAGCCCATATTATTGTTTGAATTTATTTTTTAAATATTTTAGTGCAGCAAATGACACTAAAGAATGGAGCTGAAGAAGTTTCAGCCAAAACATCTGAACCCTGTGCTCTACACCTTCATGGTAGTGGGGATTTCATCATTTTGACTCTAAGCTTTGAGCAGAACACATTTCCTGTGGCTACGTACAAGGGTGTAGAGTATGACTTTTAAACCACAGAAGAAGATTTCAATATAGATTCATTCTACAGTCTTCTCAAAGAAGAACATATGATAACCTCACATATTGGCTACTGGTTATATGAAATCTTGATATTAATTTAACTATGGTGTAATCCTTGGAAATACTTCTAATGAGGATTCATCATGACTTCCAAGCCTACCTGGAGCTATATGAAGCCATGCTTAGACAGAGTGAGGCGATCTTACAAAACACACAGGGCTCTTATCTCTAAGTACAGGCCTGTCTCAGAAACCAGGGAAGCATGAGAAGAATGCTCAGCTATTGAAGGCACAGGAGCAGAAGCACAGCCTGTCAGATCAAAGTCAGCTTTAAATAGAGGGCTGAACCAGAGGAGGATTATGAATGAAGCAAGAGACAAGAAGTTTGTTAGCCTACACCAGGAGGAAGGTGGTAACTCATATGTTAAAACCAGGTTATTGCTCGGCATAGAAAGGAAAGCACAGAGGTAGGGAAAGTACAAGGAATTCTTCCTGGTAATGGAATCTTCCCATACACAGACCAATTAAATATTCATGCCCATCTTCTCTGCTCAGCATCCTTCTGGCACACCAACCACACCAAAAATGATCACATATAAGTCTATCCCTTCCGTTCCCTAGCTCTTTTTCACTAGTAACTAAGCTAGTGTGGTGCAAGGAAGATCAGAGGCTGGATGGAAGTGTGGAGAAAGCTGTGTTCCCCACAAAACCAACACCTCCCAGGTTCCAGCCTCCAGCAATGTACATCTGCACTGCACCTATACCTCAACCTGTATCTTGCTATGAGGGGCCAGCCCCAGTGACATTCAGAAGACAAGTGACAGTTGAACTTTAAAGCCATAAAACTTTTCTCATTGCATTGCACCACCCAGACTGATGGCACTAATCTGAAGAACAAAAGGTCTGCAGTACAATGTCCCAAATCATGTTCCAGTGCTCTGTGGTATAAGCATTTATGCAGGGGTAGAATTAACCACTGAATTTATCAACCATGTAACAACCAGGGGGGAAAAAAAAAATCTCTCTCCCAAAGCAGATCACAAAAAGATTATTGAGTTATCGATGTTCAAACAGCAGTTGCCAGTAGCACATTTACCTTCTTTACATGTTGGATAAATTAAAAAAAAAAAACAAACCTCAGAATACTATATCATCAACAGCTTTCAATACTGACTTCAGTGTGAGCAAGGACTGAATTTAGAATAGGTACTTGAAAATTTTCAGATACATTTTTAAAAGGGTGAATATGTTCCCTGAACAACAGGGAGCCTATATACACAGCTTCTGAATAAACTAGAGCCTGAAATACATTAAAAAGCATGACTAAGTAAAATATAGGCTCTAATGCATAAAAATTTTATTTACTGAAAGTCTCTTTTGGAGAGCAAAATGAATCACTCATTTTAAAAATACATCCAAATGCATTTGGGAAAAATCTATGCAGCTTTTTGTTTTTCTACTTACACTGTCTTTAAAACAGCAGATTTGGAGCATGTGGGAACTTTGTTTTCAAAGCAGTATTCATGATACTGAGAACTTGGTTCCACACAGACAACTTCCAAGCACTTTCAAGTGCTCAGGAGTTGAGGCTTACTCAGGCTTTCAAGTACATGGCAATTTAAAAGAAACTTCTTCCACACACTTTTGTTAGCAAAGTACTTTTATACATAAGAAGATAGCCACCTTATTATTTTTATATTAAGTAATGTAGAAATTGTTATCAAATTAGCTCATTTAAAGACAAGGAGAAAGAAGGAAGCAAGCAAGGAAGGGAAAATAAATAAATTACCTGTCTCTGGTAAAAATCACTTTGAACTTGTTGCTGCTGACTCCTCTCCTGAAGGCGAGGATATGATAGCCTCTGTTGCATGCCTTGTGCTAAACAATGCCCCAGGGCTACTAACGTGACAACCAGCCATCCTACATTCCTCAGCCTCAGCGCTTGGGCCATCATTTTACTTCAGCTCTACTGAGAACATACGCTCCTATCCTTTTGGTGTTCACCTCTTCTCTTATAATCTTCCCTTCTTCTCTAGCTTCTGACTCAGATTAATGAGGCTCTGCGCTGCGATGGGCCCCACCTTTAAACTTTAAACGTGAGTCAAGCTGTACAGCACTCATTACTGTTCCCGAGGTTAACGAGTAACCCCGCAGTTCCTCAATATATACCTAAGTCGGGGTGGGGCAGGCATCACCTCCTCCCCACCTAAGGCAGCCAGACAGGGCTAGGTGATTACAGCAGTAAATCACTGCCTGAGTAATGCTGCATAAACATACGGGGATTACGAACTACCCAGGTGAGTGTCTTGATCACTTCCTCTGGCTATGTATTTCCACATACATAGGTTATATAAAATAAAAAAAAA